>APFE030736535.1:110116-142950 GCA_000404065.3 Pinus taeda | reverse complement strand
AGATACAAGCCTCTGATTTTACCTCCTATATCCCATGCTTTCCCTAAAAATCATTACCTATATCTACCAAGATTTGATGGTGAATATGACAACATCACTGCTAAGAGACATGTACTGAATTTTGAGTTTTTTCTTGACCTTTTTGAAGTTAATGAAGAGGATGTCAGTATTAGGCCTTTCGCTCTTTCTTTGTGAGGCAAAGTCAAGAGTTGGTTCAAAACCCTGCATGATGGGAGCATCTCATATTTCCAGCAATTCGTCAAAGTTTTCCTCGACAAGTGGGTGGTCAGGCAGAACCCTTTCTTTATTCTAGAAGAATATAACTAGCTGAAAAGAATGTCAGGGGAGATAGTACAACAATTTTCTACCAGATTTAAACAAGTTTATTGTTCGATGCATGTTAATATAAGTCCTCCTCCTGGATCCGCTCTCTTACACTACCTGGAAGCCTTTAATCTGGAAATGGAGTTTCAGCTGAAGGAAAGGAACCTTGCAACACTTGAAGAGATGCAAAGCAGTGTAGTAGATGTAGAGGATAATTTGTTGATCATAAGGGAAAAATTGAAGGGAGAAGAGAGGAAGAACATAGATCCAGAGGAATCGATGACTTTAGAGGTAAAGCTTGACATTTTGGTAAGTGCAGTGGAAGAGATGATGAAAAATATCACCACAAGGAATGAGTATGATGTTCGAGACCATGGCTCACTGATTGAAGAAGAACAAGTGGCTGATCCAAAACATTTTATTTCTTATCCCAGTTGTCATAGATCTGAAAATGATTGTTTTATAGATCATCTTGGAGAAGAGAGATCTATTGATCTGACATGTATGCTTGATGATGTGTTTTATACTAATTATTTGCCTAAGTTTGATCAGTATGATGATGATTATGTTCTCCAAACAGAAGCAAGTCTTGCAAACAAATCAGCAGTTGGTTTATGGAAGGAGGAAGTTCACTTTCAGTAGCTTGGTGATCAAGCGTTGCATATCAGCTATGAAAGTGAGGAAGAAAGTGCAGCAAATTCCGAAGTAAGTGAAGGATCTTTGCCTCTTTGTTTTACTTTGTTTCAGTTCATCAGAGACAACTTTCATGCAATCAGAAATCAACCATCGATGAGTTTTGATCTGGACCACCTAGAGGGCAATGAAATCCTTGTTCAAGACTTCTCATATCTAGATTTGCAGCCCCTGAATGCCATTGAATGTCAAGTTGCAAATGAAGACTTGGAAGTTGGAACATATGATCAAATGATGCAAGATGATTTTGTACCATTATGCTTTGAATCATTTCAATTTTGAAGGGAATTTTGCATAGTATATCTTCAAATGAGAAACCTGTAGAAAATCATGCAATCTCCTTGGAACCAATAGAAAATGGGTTGCAACAGCCTTTTCAAGTTTTTCACGATCCAATAGCTGATGTTTTGGACGATATCTGCAATCAAAGTCCTTCTCCATTAGCTAACTATGAGCTTGAAAAAATTATTGATACAAACTCAATCCGGCAGCTGGTTTCTTTGTCATTTTCAGGAGTCTCGTCACAAATCTTAGATGAAAGTTTGCATTCATGCTATGAGGAGAATAAAAGTAATCCATTGGATGAGCTAAGTCCCAGTGCACATGAATTTCAAGATCCTTATGCAATATTTTTGAAGTCAGATAGAGAATCCATATTATTCAATCTGGGAAAATTTGGATCTATTTACAAGTTTTCATGGGAGTTGCATTTTAGTAGTTCTCTCTTCTTGCTCATAAACAAGCACTTGCGAAGAATTAAAATAGTATCCAGAATGCTTACTTGGTTGCATTGGTTGTTCCATTTCACTTGATCAGGTGATTAATGGAACAGTTAGAGTAGGTTTATTGAATAAGCTCTATTTTGAGCATATTTTTTAGTTTTTCAGTTGTGTTTTAGTATCAAGTCATTTTTTAGTTGAGTAAAAGTCAGTTTGTGTCTTTGAGTCATCTGTATTCAGTCATGTATTTCAAATTGCGTTTTTCTTACTCCATGTCCAATGGATAAGGCTACTGGGTCTATGGTGTTCTTGGCATCTCCAAGGAGCTACCATCCCCATTGGAGCCAATGTTAGTGTCAATCTTTTCATGCTTCCATCAGGCATCAAAATTTGTTCTTTTGCATTTTCATAGTAGGAGTCCCATACTGACAAGTTTGCATCATTCCATTAGGTCATGGATCCACTGATGGTTGTGTTCTCTTCAGTTTTTCCCTCAAGGACAATACTTTTTGATCTTCCTCAATAATTGTCTTCAGTCATGGATCAGTCATGGTTCATAAAAAATATGCAGTCCATTTCATTAGGTTCTAGGGTTTGATTTTATTAGGTCTAGGGTTTCATTACCAAGGTGAAGAAAATAATTTTCAAATGTGAATAAAGGTTAGCAAGGGTATGAGGATGATCAATAAATAAAGCATGATGTCTTGGAAGTCATAACCTACTGAAAATATTATTTTTGTAACCTAATGTAATTTTCACCTCAAAAACATGTTTTTGAGGTGAAAATAGAGTATTTTGAATTTGTTTATATTTCCTATGTAATTTTAAGTTTTTATATGTAATAATGGATCTCATCTGCATCTAAGCACCTCTCCTCACTGCATGACAAAGAAGCACTGCAAAAATCAAGTCAGTTTGAGCATTATCCACCTGCAAAGACACAATGAGAAAAGGCATTAAAAAACAGAGTTTTGAAAAGGATAAGGAACATTGGAAAATGGGTTTTTCTAAAGAAAAAAATCAAATTTGTACTCATATATGAACCCTCACATTCCATTTTCTAAGTCATTTTGCTCACTTTACAAGCAAATAAGTCCAAAGGTAAGAGAAAAAGGTAAAATTCAAGTGAGTTTGGGCAGAAGAAAATAGGTGTTGCGCGTATGGAGTAAGGTGTCGTGCTTCTGGAGAAAATAGGAAGGCATTGCACATAGGGGACTAGGCATTGCACGTAGAGCAGGGCGCTGCACTCCTGGAAATTTTTAGCAAATCAAATTTACAAAGGCACTGCGCATAGGACTAGGCATTGCGTGTCTGGGCGAAGGCACTTCACGTTGGGCAGTAAGACACCAAATCATCCATAACACCAAAAAATTCACCAAATTCTCTGCTATTTCCTCTTTTACAAGTAAGTTTCCCTTCTCCACTTTACTTTTAGCTTTCACAATGAAAGTTATAGACATTTTCTTCATACTTAAAATCAAACCCTAGTTTCTTCTAGAAAACCCTAACTACTTTGTTTCCCATCACCCATCACTAGAACTAAAACCCTCTTTATATCATTACCGATCCCCTCATCCATATCCCTTCATTATATCCCTCATCCTAAAAGCCCTTTCCCTCACTCTCATAATTCATAGTTTGTTTAAATCTACCCTAAATACATCCCTACAATCCTAAAGACTCCCACTCATTCCCTTCAACCCTTTCTAAAGGTGTGCAACTAAAAATCTTGTAAACATTGATCGAGAAGATCATGAATATGAACAGGAAAACACAACTAGTAACAGTTCAGCAAATAGAGCCAGGCAGCACAAAAAACCTCATAAGGGAGGCAAGATCACAAGATAAGAGCCAACAAACCTAAGGGAATTGCAGGCTTCTCAATTGGTTGTTTCATGTTTTAGATATCAAGGATGCTATGAGTTTTATGAACAAGTAGATAGAGTACAATTTCACCCAAATCTCACTAGACTCTTTGTAGCTCATCTTCAAAACAATAAAGTGACTCTTGTTGGGGAAACTTTCACAGTGTCACCATCCATCATTTCAGATGCCACCAGGATTCCAAATGTTGGTGAAAAGTGGTATAAGGCCCAAGACCTTGATGAAAATTATTATGAGCCTTACATTAAACCTCAGTACAGAAATTAGGTGAAGAGGCTTTTTCCTTTCAAATTTCTTGATAACCAGTATATCCCCTCGATGAGAATCATCATCAAATACTTCACTTGTGAGGGTAGATTTTCTAGGTTGTACACTTACCACATCAAGCTCGTCATGCATTTTACAAGGGTGAAGATGTTAAACCTCCCATACCTTTTGTTCAGAAACATTGAGAAAATGGCTTAACTTGTGCAGAAGAAGCCATACCCTCAGCAGATGAGCAGCATCTAACACTACTCCTTGATCAAAATTATTGTTCTTTATCATCTCAGTCTCATCAACATCCCTAGGGAGAAATTTATTGCTTATGAAATGTTTAAGGGTCCTCAGATTCCTCCATCAGTGTTTCAAGAAATAGGTGGGCCTTCTAGTCATGTGGAAAAGGGGAAAGAGATCAAGGAGACAAGAACTATTGAGGTGCTAGTCTACTTGACATATCGGAGAGGCACAAGGAGATTGTTTGCAGCTACTAGGTAAGTGTTTGCTCCATGGAATGTGGAAGGGACCTTCCCTTCTTCATCGACATAGCAGGTACAGGTATAATAGTTGCACAAGGGAAAGGAAAAGATTCCAGATGATGAGGAGGAGGAAAGGGACTTTGAGTTGGCAAAACATGATGAACCTGAGCAGCATGACATTGAGACCATTGACTTAGAGGCTCACGAGAGGGAAACAATAAAGGAAATCATCATACAGAAAAGGGAAGCTGAAATAGAATCTTTGGAAAACAATTTGGAGAGGGCCAAGTATGCCATTACATACTTAGAGCAAGAAAACAAATAGTTGAGTGACAAACAAGTCCTCATGGAGTTAGAAATGCTCAAGATGAAACAACAAAGTGGCAAAGAGGCACAAGTTACTTTGACCCCTATTGAGAAGGAGATTGAAAATGATAGGGAGATTTGGCTTGAGAGAGTCAATCTAAACCTTGAGAAGCTACTACATAATGACAATAGAGACAATCAGATGATAAGGCACATGGCCTATCATTACACGACTCGCAATAGGATTTGCAACATAAGAAATCAAGAAGTTGAAAGCTAGGTTATGGTGGGACTTGAATGGAAAGAAAGAGGAATATAGACTTAGAATGTTGGCTGAGGCTTCCTTGGCTCATCAAAGCACATGATGGTGGTGCTTCATACAAATTTTGGGCAAGTTTTGGGAAAATTTCGTCATTTGTAAATTTTGAATTTTAATACAAAGGAAAACTACCCAGAAGCACAGTGCCACCAGCGCTGCGCTTTTCCTAGGGGAATCCAATGAAGGAATGGCTTACATTTTTGGATTCCGGGTAGTGAGGACATGCACCCTAGAAATTTTCAGAATTTCTGGAGCACAATTAGTCCTTCAAAAGTTCAAAAAACACCCTAAAAATGACCTTTCTGCCACTTTTTGGACACACAGAAGTAGCCTTGGGAAAATCAAGTTTTGAGGAGACAAATGAGCTCCAAATGTAGAATTTCTAAGTGTTCTAGAAAATATACTTGAATACCTTTCCAATGAGCCATCATGGGCTCAATTGGGATGCCAGTAAGGCATCCAAAGGGACCTGAAAGTGGCATTACGCGTTGATCCAGTGGTGCTGCACATAGAGAAAATTTTGCTCAAGATGCCTATTTTTCCAGTTTTTTACTATGATCATGGATCCTCTCTCATGGTGGATGATTTACTATTGTAAATGATGTGATGGCTTGTAAATATGATGGTTAAAAAGTTGTAGAGGGTAGATTCATTGCTTTAGGAGTTAGTTTGAAGTCAAATGAATCTTTTTTTCACTTTTGGAGGCAAGTTGTTGATAATGCCTATATTCTTGTTCCTTGTTTAGTATCAGTTATATCAGCTCCTCTTCTCATGGATTCGACCCATGAGGTTATATTGGGTTGTTTTTATGCCTATATCATGTGTTTTCTGAGTCATTTGTAGAGGTTGGACTCACTTGGATGCTCAGAGCTTGATTGTAAATCATTGTAAGCAGTTCGGCAAGGAGATTAATAGGATTTGCACCTATTTTTATGGGATCCCTATGGTATGGAGTTTTAGCATAGTTTCTTATTTTTTAATCATTTAATTACATGTTTTATGTATTCCATCATCGATTTCATTTCTTCTTATTGAATGTTATCAAGTTTGATAGGTAGAATCCATTCTAGCTTTGCTCTGCCTTGGGAAATCATTCATTATTTCATGTTTTCTGCTGTTTGAAAAGGATCCATGATTGTCACATGCCCTCCTTAGCTCCTAATCATTCTTAAACACCTCACACCATTAAGCCTAAAGTGCTAAAGCCTATTCATACCTTGCCCCATAGAACACCCTGCATTTCTGACCTAATTTCCAGACCTAAACTGCCCAGCTCCATCTGATCCAACAAAACACCAACAAATTCAATCAAAACCTTTCGAGATAATATACCTAGCCTAAAATAATTTACCTAATCCAGTCATCTTGATTGACATCTGTTGGAAAAATAATCCTCAATGGGTTAGTGTGGAAGCTGAATAGACAATAGGAGTCCAAGAGACCTTGGGATGTGGAAACCAACGGTCACAACATGTATTATAAATGTATATCATTTGTTAATAAAATTGTATTCTCATGTTTTGTCTTTCAGATTATGTTGCTGCCATGTGTGTGTTTAACATGGTATTAGAGCAGGCGTATTCTTGCCCTGCATAATTACTTTGAGCCATTTGTTTTATGGTCTATATGTGCAAGTAATTTCTGCCATCACTTATGAATATTTTCTGAGCTAAATTCTAGCTGCCACCTTTGTCATTTCTCCATCACCATTTTTGGCTTCCCCCTACTTTGTAACTCCCTATTTTGGCTATTTTCTGCCTTGCATACAGAGCACTGCCCCTCTTCTTTTCTTTGACCGGTTTTTTATAATCACCTGCATATAACGTTGCACTGCCCTGACATATAATCCTGATGCATATATAATGCATTGCCCTGACATGATATAACCCACTATTTCATATAATGCACTACCTTGACTTGGTTTTCCTATTCTGCCCATATTGCAGAAACTGACATCACTGACAGCTAGAGCACAGGTTTCAAATTTAGGTTTCTACATTGTAACTCAACTGCCATTATTCTTTGTCTTCTACCTCTTTCACTTGATAGAAAATTTGTCTTGATTCTTTGTCTGCCATTTTGTTTCAGACTCATCCTTCCTCTCTACTACTACCTGATGGTTAATCGATCTCTTACCCTGATGAAACTCGAAGCCGCAAAGAAGAAACAAGCTTCTACCAAGAAGAACGGATGTGTTCCTTGATCTTTATGATTTTCGTTTTGATTTTAGTTTATATTTGATTCCAGGAGAAAGCATCAAGATTGATTTTGCAACAATGCTCCGAGCATCTACCATGGGAGTGGCTGAGTTGAGCCTCAATTTGGTTGTTGGCTTTCTGGTATTGATGTGCATACACAAGTTTCTAATTAGCAGTTTCAGGATCCCTTCTTAGCAGTAGTCATAGACTCCACAAGAACTATATCTGCTGGAAAAGTTGAGATTGGCGCTTTTCGAACATACCCTGATGGATACAAACCTCCTGATGAGCCTGACTCTGAATATCAAACAATCCCTCTGAATAAAATTGAGGATTTTGGTGTTCACTGCAAGCGGTATTATGCTCTGCATATTACATACTTCAAGTCATCCCTTGATTCTCACCTCTTGGACCTCTTATGGAATAAATATTTGGTGAATATTCTTTCATCTTCACCACTCTTAGGGAACTGAGATTATGTTGCAGGTCAAATTTCAGATCTTGCGGAGAAGCTAGAGCAAGCAGAAAGTCAATTGGCACATTCACGTGTAAGCTCATTTCTGGCGCCTCCACAAAGGAAGGAGGAGGAATCACACTTTTCAAAGATTACAAAGAACAACTCAAAAATTACTGTTGAGCAAGTGCATGGACTGATGTCATGGGTTATCAAGGACATCTTGTTTAATTCAGTTCACCAATCAACAAAAAAACCGAAATTGCTTTTGGCAAGGGAACAGGACCTGAGCCCATGGTTGAGACTTGATGCTTGACTGAAAAGGCCTAGCTAATTGTGCAAATTTGTTTCCAATTGATGTCTCATTTTTATCTTTCATTGATCTGCTATTTTGCCATCACATCAGTCTCTTGTTCTGAATGTGTAAATCATTGCCATCACTTGTTGGGCAGTGGTAAAATACCATTAGCCAGGCAGCATCTGATATTTCTATTCCTATAAATGTTGCTATGCTTTTGGTGGAAGACCATGGATGATGTTAAAGTGTTGATCATGGGTGGAATACTGAACGACCCTACATGAAATCATTTTTATTAAGAACATGTGTTGACTAGGAATTGGAGTTATATTCTGGTCGATATATATTTTGAAGATCAACCATATGATAGAGGTTGTGTGTGAAATATTTGTGTTTAATAAATTGAATATATTCTCTGTCTTATCTTGCAAATGCCTCAACATGATCGATATGATCAAATAGCTATAGATGTGAAAGTTTGGAGAATCAGAAGCACCACAGAACAGCTTCGTAGTGGCGTGGAGAGCAGAGAGACTCGCACAAGAGAAGCTGTGTGTTAAAGCAATGAGTTGCTCAGTTCATCTCTAAGCCTTCATACATGCATGAACATGTGGAATAATCGTTTCATTGGTGCATAGCTCCTACAAGTGGGTCACTTTTGTGTTCATCATTCTTATTGGAATACTGGAGGTATCGTTGACTCTCTATATATTGCATTCTGGCATATGTGTTGTTAGCTCTCCATAAATTCTGTGTGATATATGAGGGAAGATTGTTTTCTTTGAAGGAGTGGCAAGATCAGAGAATATTTGTTTGTACCCTAGTCAAAGCATTTATATATGAGCATTCAAGTCCTGTCCATGACATGGTGCTATAGTTGTTGAAGTTTGGATAGCCATGATTTTTTCTTTGAAAATGGAGTATTTGAAGGATCCAAGCAAGTTTACAGTTGTTGCTGCCCCAATGTGGTAGTGTATTTAAAACTCATTATAGTTTTTTCTACATATATATGCATTGATTCTTTGATTTGAGTGTTGCATAAGAGTTTGGTGAGCTGTATAAAGGCAATGATTGTTTTGACAAATAAAAGTAATCTTTTGTGGAGAAAATTTTAGTCGGTTCTCTTGTCAAAACATATAGCTGGCCATGAGTAAACTCTTATTTTTATGTAATGGATTGTAATTGGTGCTTGCTGGTTGCACATTGATCATATGCTACACATTTATAAAGGATATTGCTAGTGGGTATTACCTTTCTGCATTGAGTAGCAGTTGTGATCAATTTTAAAGGTGTAATTCTGAAATTAAAGAAAATCGCTAGAATCAGTGAAGTATTACAGTTCCTCAAAACTCTGATATTTTCTAATACTCATGATACATTAAAAATCAGCAAAGTTTCTCTCACAAACATTCAAGTCTGTCTACAAAATGCACAAGAGAAAATTGATTTTTTGCAGCTCGAATCTCAGCTACAGTAAGAAGAATTAAAATAGAGAAGTCATTCTAAACCTGTCTCTATTCAAAAGATTGAAACATAATCCCATAAAGCAGCAAGGTTACATGCAGATGTAGAAGTTCAGTCCACATTTCCCAAGCCCATCATCGGACCTTGGGAACAGGTTGTACACAATAAGCACAGAACTGGTCTTGGATATGACAAGGATGTGTCCTTTCATATTCCAGACTACTCAAAGCCCATTCAGTTTCAGAGTGTTGGATTCCTTCATGACAGTTCATCTCCAGTTGTTTCAGATTATGCCCCTCTTCCACAACAACAACAACAACAACAGATTGTGAAATGCCAACACTGTGACCGAGTTGGCCATTTGAAAGATCATTGTTTTGATCTTCATCCATGTAAGCATTGTCATAAAACCACCCATTCTTCACACAGATGCTTCGGAAAAAAACGTCCTGCAAGAACAAAGATTCATCTTGGATGGATCGCTTCTTGGCAATGGGCATCAATAGCCAAGAAGATATTCCAATCACATGTCAATACTTGTTCCATAATATTGAACAGTCTTACAGTTGAGTTTTTTCCATCATCTCACCTTGTATTTGACAAGGGGGGAAATGATGGTCATCTACAAGCTTCAAAGCCACATCAAGCGAGCGTGAGCCACAACCTATCACACCAGTTTCAGAGTTGTAGCCAAAGACAAAGATTCCCCTAAGCATGCCTTCATTTGGTAATGCCTCTTCAAAGAATCTGGGACACTTCCTCTAGCAGAAGACTTCAGCTTCTTGCCAATTTCGTAAGAGTTCCAGGAATTGCATTAAGCATTCCAAAGTTGCTGGTCATCCTTAAACCATCACAGGTTGAGACTTCCCTTTTCAGATTGAATTTCTCCCTTTTATGCGAGGTGAGACCTCCCTTTCATGGTTGAAGGTTTCCCTCTTCAAAAAGATAGGAACACTTCCTCTAGCAGAAGACTTCAGCTTCTTGCCAGATTTGGAAGAGTTCCGAGAACTGCACTAAGCATTCCAGTGTTAGTGGTCATCCTTAAACCACCACCCTTTATACCAACATTTTAGAGAGCACATTCAGCCTAGTGCTGCCATGCATTTTTGCACATTTTGTATTACAGCTCTCTTCTTGGACTCATACATAACCCTTCAGATTAAGGGGGGGAATGTTGGACACCTAATCCTCAATGAATTAGTGTGGAAGCCGAATAGACAAAAGGAGCCCAAGAGACCTCGGGATGTGGAACCCAACGGTCACAACATGTACTATAAATGTATATCATTTGTTAATAAAATTGTATTCTCATGTTTTATCTTTCAGATTATGTTGTTGCCATGTGTGTGTTTAACAAGATCCTTACGGAGAGAGGCCTCTCCCGGCCTGGTAGGGCTAGCTACTAGGCTAAGCTTGGTTTGTGGTTACCCTGAATTGCCTCCCTTCAGCCTGAGGTCAATCTAAGTGATAACACAAACCATCTTCCCTCCTAGAAAGGAGAATGTCAATAAAGGGAAGGCAACCATTTTCCTCAAATTCCATCGTGAACGTGATGGAGTTTGACTGAGAATTAAGGTGGTTAAGAAACAGATCTAGTTTCTCATGACCATGAGACCTGATGACATAGGTATCATCAACGAACCTTTTCCACTTTTTAGGGCGAAATTGAGTAGTGGATAAGGCCTTGGTCTCAAAATATTCCTTAAACAAGTTAGCGAGGATGGGAGAAAGAGGGGATCGTATGGCAACACCACAAGTTTGCTCATAAAATTCTCCTTGGAAACTAAAGAAATTCAAAGTGAGGCAAAGACAAACTAACTTGGCAGTGTCTTTGTCAGAGATGTGATTTATGATTTTAATGGCTTCTTGGATGGGAATTTTGGTTAATAAAGATATGACATCAAAACTAACCAACAAATCTCCAGGTTCCAATCTGATATCTCTCCACTCTTGAACAAAGGAGGCAGAACCTTTTACAAAAGAATCAATGTGACCAACAAGAGGTTAAGCTTTTGAGAAAGGGATTTTGCAAGAAGGTAGGTAGGTAGGTCTCATAAATATTGAGGTAATTGACCTACATGATCAATCAAGTTCCTTATATTTTGTCACAAAAACAAAATTAAAAATGGTTGATTTTATGAATGCTAAATATTGATATTGTACAATTATATTCCCCAACAACTGCAGGATATTCAAAGATAAGGTTCTTTCAAGTGATAATGTCTTGTCAGGTAGCTGCGAAGAGGCAAAGCTGTTGTTGAAAATGTTGGGTGTTGAGTACATATCATATCATGCATATCTGAATGATTGCATTATATATAGAGGAGAATATGCATAAAAAGATATATGTCTTATATGTAGGCATAACAAGTACCGTAATTCACAAAATACATAAATTACATGGTCCTCCTCATAAGATATTGAGGCACATGTCTATAATCCGAAGGATTCAAAGACTCTTTCATTGCAAAGAATTGGCTATGTTGCAATGATGGCATGCCTCAAACAGAAGTGAGTCGAGAATTATGTGAATCCCAACAGATTCAATAGTCATGAAGCATATAGATGATACATGGCTTGAAAAATTCAAGGATGAAGTATGAAGTCTACGATTCAACATAGCCATGGATGGTGTCAACCCATATTGCCTCCAAAACAACAACTATTCTATTTGGCCTATAGTAGTGATAAATAAGATTACCACCCCCCCATGGTTGTATGTGAAGAATGAACATCTTAGTTTGGCTCTCATAGTCCCTAGTAGAAGAAGTAAGAATATTGATCTCTACTTACAACCATTGGTATATGAATTGAAGGAAGTATTGGAAGGGATACATGTGTATGATGTATTAAGACCCATTACAATAGAGAGGAGTTTTATGTTATATGTCATATGTGCTTACACCATACATTGTTATTAAGGCTTAGGAGTTTGTTGTGGTAAATTACATTATTACTGATTTTTTTAGTAACATTATTGTTTCGCATATTAATTTAATTCTCTACAATTGTTCATATCTTCATGGTCGCTAACTTATTGACTTGTATATTATAATTTTGTAGGTCTTGTAACGAAATGGTATCATGGATGTAAATTATGTGGGCCTTCTCTGAAGCCTAGGTGGTTCGACCACCTCCGAAATCCATTGTATGACTCCTCCAAGGTATTCCTCCAAGAAGAACACCCTTACAGAAGAGCAACATCCTCTTTCAATGGTAAACCAGAGAAAACCCAAAGGTCTGCAATAATGACACCAGTTGAATGGCTTAGAGCATATGAGAGAGAGAATGATAAGGAGTTTTCCTAAATTTTTGATTTAAATGGGGAACCTATGTTTAATGATGTAGAATTCTTCGACACTTGTGTTGAGAAATTTCCCGTTAGGATGAAAAGGAAATTTACCGTTTATGAGCTCCCATATTGGGAGTATCTTAAGATTGTCTACTTGCTAGATCCCATGCATATATTTAAAAAGGTTTCATCTTCTTTATGGAGGAACATATCATCGAAATAAAGTGGCACATTCGCTATTAGGAGAGATCATATCTCTTCAAAAACTAAAATGGAACATTGGCCAAGAACTAGAGGAGAAGATGGTCCCTCTTGGTCTTTCAAATAAGGTGAAGTCCCATGGATTTTAAAGAAATATGATATTTCTTTGGAAAAAGAAAGTAATAATGAGTGTGAGAGTGCCTTCTTTATATGGGTCTTCACTATGACGTTTCTTCAGTGTGGAAGACCGTTTGAAGAGGTTGAAATCACATGACCATTTGAACCTTCTAAGAGTACATATGTCAAAAACATGATATTATTATTTTTATTATTTTTATGTAATGGGATATTTTATAATTAATTTTTTTATAATGTACTATTTACTATGCAGTGTTATATCCTCTACTCATGTGTGGGTGTGTGAACTATGCCTTCCCCCAAGTCCTATGACATGAAATATCTAAATTATCTGCATTTTTATGTTGGGTCATATCAAAAGAGATTCATATGGTTAGCATTCCACAGTGGCATCAAGAGATAAATCATATTGTTTGTATGTTTGAGAAGGAATTGTCGACGAGCCTCATGGACTTGTAGGTTCATCTTATGATTCACCTAGTAGATAAGGTTGAATTAGTTGGGGTCATTTCTTGTCGTTGGATGTTCTTTTTAGAGAGGTAAATGAAGATATTGAAAGATTTTGTTCAACAAAGGGAAAAACCCGAGGGGTCTATGGAAAGGGGGTATGTATTGTATGAGTGTTTCTATTATGCCAGTGAATACATCAAGCAGATCAACAACACACCAGGTGTGGTGATTTGAGATGATGAAAGGGATGAATACAAAAGAGAAGGGGAGATTTTTGAAATGAATGGAAAGAGTTGCATGATAAAGAGTAAGTGTGGGCTTATAATTTTTACAATTAATACACAGTAACTATTCACATTTAACTTCATATTAATGCATATTTTGATCTCATACATAATGTGTGTGTGTGTGTGTGTGTGTGTTGGTTTGACTTCATTAGCAAATTCAGAAGTTGAAGACATCAAAAAATTAATTCTTTACAATATGGAAGCAACACAATCATGGGTCACATTGTATGAAGTGAAGAGGGGGAAATGGGAGAGTGATAGGAAATAATTCAAACAGTTGAATGGTAAAAGTGTGCCTTGTCCTGGTCATTTAAAAGAAAATATGTATGTTGTCTTGATGGGGCCTGACCCAGGTTCGAATTTAATTAGCCAAACAAATCCCTACACTATTGGCCCTTTCGGCATCAGCCCACGGAGTGCAAACTGAAGTCTCACCCGAAGTAGTATGGGGGATGCTAGAACCAAGTTTCTGCACCATTGATATGTCTAAGGTGTCGATTTAGTCCAACTGTGCCTACCTTCGTGTAGGTCACTTCGTGCACTGTGCTAACCTGTGATACCTTCGTAATCTATTATAATCGCCTTTCCCGTAGCCCTAACCAGGGTTTGAGGTGCTTTCGTGCTATTATGGCAATGATCTATGCTATTTCCCCAATCTACACTGTGAATCTTAGTTATCTTCTTAAAGATATTAGTTAAATTCACATAACATATATTTTATCTTACATTCACTCAATTAACACAGTCACATATGTTCGCACATCATATAAACAGTAGAAATGCAATTCATACCCAATACAGTCAATGGAGAAAATAGGAAATAAGTACACAGGAATGATATAAAACTTCTCTTTATTAATGCTTCCAACTATTACAGACTCGACTCACCCTGTGTACTCAGCTGCAAGGGTCCGCGCACTCAGCTGCAGAGCCTTCTGCTGCTCTATAACCCAAAACTAGACTTTACACTTCAGATACTCCGCTATGCTTCTATTCCATGATCATTAATTGATTAGATTCCATATTGATTTACACTTAGAGCCTGACTCTATTTATACAATCCCATGGTCCGCGGACCATGGGTAAATCTCTACAACCGACATTACATTACAAAATTAAGGGTGGAAAACCCTATGACTCATTTACAAGCTATGTGCTCTACACCCACAAAATATGGAGTCTTTACATCGAAGTTACAATTTGTGGCAAAAATCTAGGCTATAAGACCCAAAACTTTCCTTCGGGGATCTCGTGCCCAACAGGTCCCCAACACAAATATTGTGACTCGCCCTTAAGTCACTCTGCCGGGGTGGAGATCTGTGTGTGAAGACCTCCCAACTCTGCCTGGACTACTGCAAGATCGGTAGCACACCAAGTGGTTGGCTTCTGTGCTTCCTAGACGCATTTTTTAGAAACCGTTGTAGCTAAAATGCTTTCTTGAATCATTTGGAAAAATATTTTCAAGAATCTGGTCCATAAAGCTCACCTTAACTGTTGCATGCCGCCTACTCCATTTGGTCTCAAGCCAAGCATCACATCATGAATAGTGACTATAACGATCACTTTCCGGCCAACCCACGCAGCAGTGCAGCAACCCTCGCACTGTCGCGGACCCTATGACACTTCGCTACTGTGCGCAGTCTTGACATCGCGCAACTCTCAGGTAGAGTAGTTTATAGTCTCACGCCTCCTTTCAATTGCCTGGAGCACTAAGATTGTGCTTCCTACAGCTAGTCAAATGGTTGGACCACTTGTGTATCCCTTCAAAAGACTGCCATTGACTTTTCCTAGGAAGAGTTCTTCGTTTAACTTTACCAACTACACCATGCCACCATCTGTGATCTCCTTAATAACATACGGTCCCAACCAATGCATTTGGAGATACCCTGGGAATTTATCAAGCTTATTATCATACAATAACACCAAATCATTCGCCTTGAAGGTGCACAACTTAATATGTCGATCGTGTCAAGCCTTTTCACGCTTCTTTTCGAACTGCTGGTGGAATCTAGCCAAAAATCATTCTTCTTCGAGCTCCTCCAACTGCGTGAGCCTCTCCTCCAGGGCTTTGCAGTCCATCATACCTGTGAGTGTTGTTATGCATAGACTAGGCACGATATACTCCATAGACATTATGGTTTCTACTCCATAGACGAGTCTAAAAGGTGTCTGTCCCGCCAGTTTTTTACATGTCATCCTATAAGCCCATAATATTGTGGGTACGCACAAGTCCCAATCTCTTTGCTGCACGTTACATACCTTGTTCAGCACATTGCAGACCTTGTTGAATGCTTCGACATGGATAACATTATGTGTGATTATTCTTCCTACATAATGTTTCCCCAACATTGAGATCCATTTGCTCATTTACCCCCACAACACATGCTTATTGATCATACACTTCAGCGTGGAGTTCATGTGCATACACGTAGGTTTGTTTCCATATGCCTGCACCCACCTAGCCAGACTCACGCGCGGATCATCCCGTCCATTGTATTTTTCCATCAATTGCACCCTAGGCTTCCCAAATCCCGTGCGCATCATTATCCTACATTCACGCTAGTCGCCAAATCTCCCCTTGTGCATACCCCACCACCTCGCCGGCATAGCATGTAGTACCCTATCCAAGGCCTAGAAACATTGCTTTTCTGGCACCTCCCTTTCAAATTTATTCAAGAAAGTATCTACCTCACTTAGGCCATCATAAGTAGGAAAGTCTCTTACTTATGTCGATACGTAGCGCACCAACCTTGTCATCATATTACAATTTAGTGTAGTCACCTCATGTAACCTATTCTTCCATCGCTCTGTTTCCTCATCTAAATCCAAATTACAACAGCTTTCGTGCTCCCATGCAATCCGCCCACCCGCGGTGGGATTCACCCAGTCCTAGTTTCATGTTGTTATCTTATAGATGCAGTCCAAATCATCAACACTTTCATAGTCATGCACCAGCTCCGTATAGCGCAATCCTTCAGTAGGGTCCAGGGGTATAATTACGCGTAGTGACTTCTTTTAAAAAATCATCTTGTGCTTCTTCATATTAAGCACCCCATTCATGTCTATGGCCCAATCAATTCCTAAGAGCACGGGGTAGGGATTGCTGCCATCAACAATCTCTATCACTTCAAAGTCTTCTAGCATGCTCGCTCCCTCAATGTCCACAGTTATGCCCTACAATCGGCCCATGGGTATTATTTTCTGTTGGTTCGCCATTCACAGTTGAATAGGAGACCACTAAAATGTAGGTCTCCCCATTCGCTCCCATGTCTACTTCGACAAAACATTCACATCCGATACTAAATCCAGGATAACTTGATCCATCTCATATTCTCCAATCTGCGCGGTTAGTCTCATTTCTCTTCCCATTCTTGTCTTGTGTATTCCGATCTTCCTGGCTACATGTGGTTCTCCTAGCATGGTCCCAGCGCATATGTTAGTGAGTTCATGTAACCCTTTTACTACCTTGCTGTCGTGCAGTAGCATCATATGTGTCTCCAAGAATATTTTTAGCATAGATGGGTCCATCTCCGGCTCCGATCTATCTTTGCTTCCTAAAGTGGAGACCTCAGCGAAGCTCTTCTTGGCTTCCATGAAGGTTTCGTGAGTGCACTCAAAATCAAAATCTGCTTCCTTCGACGGAGCTTTGCGAACCCAAGTACTATCCTCTGGTTGTTTGCCTTTGTCATCTCCCATCGTGATTCCACTTCGGAGCATAATATTTACATTTCGATCTTCCTCGCGTGGCTCAGACCTCATCATCTATAGGTTCTGAGTTGGGGGAGGTGGTACTGCTCCTTTGTCATGTATCCTAGCTATCAGTGTAGGACAATCTTCGGTCTCGTGATCAAACAAGTTGCAATACAAACATGATGGGTGCGTTGGATTTGTACAATCGCGGGCATAATGTCCTAGCCCTCCGTAATTATAGTATATCAACTGTCCATGACCTCTTCCAGGTCCTTCTCTACCTCGGCCTCATCCGCGCTCCTAAAATCCTATTCATGCCATTCCTTCATTTTGATCAAGGTGTCGCGTTTCGGCCTAAACTTTGTAGGTGAGATTTCTATCCATCATTAACTCATAGCTTCTAAAAGTGCACTCATCATGTCCCACTGACCTACAAAAGTTGTATAACAAATGTTGTGAATTTTGCATGTACTTTTGTAACAAGTGACAATTATCTATGGCTTGTTTTCTTGCTATTTAACAGATTGTGCGCCGCAAAGCAGGTGTCGCGCTAGTTCCTGCTTGCGCTTCTGGTCTTAAGGGCACCGACGCTCCTCATGTGAGGTAATTTGTGAAAACCGGGCAGTGGTCCTTGTCATGTCCCTATCACTTGCATTTTATACACTACACCTCTTCGTGCACTTCTAGTCGAGCTATCTTGTCCTATTTTAGACTCTGCATCTCACGGCATAAATTCTTTAGTTGCACGTGGATCTGTTGAACTCCCAAGTTAGGATCCTACATTGACGTCTCATGAAGCCTCATCGCAATCTGTAAGGCCTCTGCTTCAGTCATTAGCTTCTATTGTGATAGCGCACTCCTCACTTGTGGCATTAGCGGTGCTACAAACCATTCGCGATGTTGTCCATCTGTCAGATTCATATTAGCTTCACGAATCATGCATTTTAGTCTCTAATCTATCTCCCAAGGAGTTTCACATGGTAGCATCGTGATCTCTTTGAATCCAATAATCCACTGTGCTTCAGAATTCAGCCTGCTAAATTCTTTGTTTAGCGCTACTTGGATATCCGTGATTCCCACATTTGGATTATAATTAGAGTGCTTAATATACTAGGTCAGTGCGTGGTCTTGCAGGGCGCTAACTAGTGTCACTTTCTTTATATTGTCATTTGTAACTCGTCGCTCTTCCCATACAGCTTTTACAATGAACCAGAATTGGTTCGAATCCTCATTTCCCAATCCCTTGAACACAGGCAACTTCACTGTGCTTTCCATATTGAATCATGGTGGTGGCGGAGGTGGTACGGGTGAAGATGGAGGTGATGGTGGTGAAGCTGGTGGCAGTGTAGGTGGGGGTGTTATTCACGGAATTCTTTGCCTTATCAGATGGATCGCACTTTGCAGGGAGACCTTCGCGAGCTTTTCCTCATCCCCTCGTGGAGGTGAAATCAAGGGGGTATTTTCTGGTCCCTTATTTCCTTCATTCCTGTAAGTTTTTCCACTTCGCGTAGCCCCGAACATCAAGATAACTGCATAACCCTCTTTTAAGACAATAGCATTTTAATCCAAGTATTCAAAGACTTTACGTACTTACCTCACTGTCCCTTGAGAAAACGTCGCTTTGCCTTGCTATAGCTGACTGAGGTGTCAACCGCGAACTCAATAATGAATCCTCCTATAATCTGATCGAGCCAATGATCAACGATGCGTGCGATCTTATCCTCCGATTCTTCCAATCTTTGCACTAACTCTAGGGTCCACACAATAGGATTGTTGAGTTTCCACCTTCCTTGGCTATCTTCTAGCTTCACGATCCACTTGTATAGCTCAGTAGGGAAAGATGCGAAGAAGATTTCATGGGTATCTATGTACAGGTAGTAGTCTAACCACTCTTCTTTTATGAGTCATGGGTTCCTGTTCTACTGCGCCGCGAACTCGTGAATTCTTCTGTCCAACCAGCCTTCAATTTCCTTTCTTAGTTGGATTTCAATGATATGACATCATGCATCTCTATGTAGGTTCTGGTCTCAGCAACGAAACCATTTGTTGGCTTGATGGGGCTTGACCCAAGTTCAGAGTTAATTAGCCAAAAAACTCCCTACACTACTGGCCCTTTCAACATCAACCCACGGAGCGTGGATTGAAGTCTCATCCGAAGCAGTATGGGGGGATGTTGGAACCAAGTTTCTTCACCCTTTAGATGTCTGAGGTGTCGATTTAGTCCAACTGTTCCTACCTTCGCGCAAGTCACTTCGCGTACTGCACTAACCTGCGAGACCTTCACGATCTTTTATAATCTCCTTTCGCGTAGCCCTAACCAGGGGCTGAGGTGATTTCACGCTATTATGGAAGCGATTTGCACTATCTCCCCAATATACACCGCAAATCTTACTTATCTTCTTAAAAATCTTAGTTAACGTCGCGTAAGAGATACTTTATCTAACATTCACTTAATTAACACAGTCACATATGTTCGGGCGTCATATAAATAGTAGAAATGCAATTCATACCCAATGCAGTCAACGCATAAAACATGAAATAAATACACAGGAATGATATAAAACTTCTCTTTATTAATGCTTCCAACTGTTACAGACTCGACTCGCCTTGCGCACTCAGTTGCAGGGGTTCGTGCACTCTTCTGCGAACTATTAGGCCTCTGTGCACTCATTTGCAGAGCCTTCTCCTACTCTATGACCCAAAAATAGACTTTACACTTCAGATACTCTGCTATGCTTCTATTCCATGATCATTAATTGATTAGATTCCATTATTGATTTACACTTAGAGCCTTGCTCTATTATACAATCCCATGGTCTGTGGACCATGGGTAGATCTCTACAGTCGACATTACATTACAAAATTAAGGGCAGACAACCCTATGACTCATTTACAAGCTACGTGCTCCGTGCCCACAAAATGCAGAGTCTTTACATTGAAGTTACAATTTGTGACCAAAATCTGGGCTCTAAGCCCCAAAACTTTCCTTGGGGGATCCCGCGCCTAACAATGTAATTGACATGCCCTAATAGTTGGGTTGTTGATCGAATCAGAGAGAAATACGATGCATCTAGTCATTACCCACATGTTGAAGAGGATGCACTAAACACAGGGATTGGGTGCAGCAAATCAATAATTATATTCTCTTCCTATAAGTTTTAACTTCAAAATTCACCTTTCAATTGTAACATCTATATATATTTTATATGCTTAATTATGTTTGAGTTATTAGACACATGACACACTGTGATTTTTTCACTTTTTTATAGGTTCATTTGTTTGCATCTATGTGGGCATATGGACATCATTTTCACATGGAGGATGTCGGTGATGGATGCATGACACAAGAAAATGGAGTGGAATTCAAGTTCGACGAATCTAGTTGTGCTAGCCACCATGATCAAAACATAATGCAAGGTACATTAGGTTACGTTAGAAAGATACAATAGATCATTCAAGTGGACTTCTCTTCATTCCAATGTGTTATTTTTAGGTGCAAGTGGTGGGACACCTTTGATCAGAATAATGTAAAGGAAGATTGCAATAGTGGGATGATATCCATCAACTCTAGAAAGATGTGGCATGAAGCTAGGGAGGCTTATGTTTTCCAAAAACACTACAACCAAGTGTGTTTTTACCCATATTTGTTGGATAGGGGTTGGTGGTTCGTATTGAGACATGACCCTAGATCAAAACATATTTTTGAGAATAACAATGTTATCATGAAAATTGAGGAAGATAATCAGGGTGATGACAATGGAGAGTGACATGTAGTTGTGTTATTTCATCATTTATATTATTGTTGTATGTTTATGTTTTCATTATCTCGCTAATTATATTGTTTTGTATTCATCTTGTTGGCATTTTATAATATAATTGGTAAAATTCATAAATGTTTTTACACCTTTTTTTTTTACAGTGGAAGTATTTTTACAGTACTTAAAACTAATTATTTCCAATTTTGTACATTATCTATAATAATAAGGATTCAAGGTCACAACCCTTCTCAAACAGGAAAATGAGAACAAAAAATAGAATTTAGAAATAAAATTGAAGATTTAGTCTCGATTTAGATTCTTATTGGTTTAGTCACATGTTTTTTCTTCGTGTTTAGCTCAAAATGAATATAAATCATCATGTAGTGATAACTCTATGACAAATTTATCAATGAATAACATGTCATTGAAAGTCATGAGTCTAATCCATATACATCACATCGTCGGTTTGAAGGACATCAATTGTATGATACGACAATGGCGTGAAAGGTACGCCTGTAAGTTTTCACAACATTTGGTGTGTAACTGATAAGACCCATGAAACCCTACTATGATATATTTTCTCTGAACCATTGCCTTCTAATTTCACTCTTGTTTTACCATTTGAAACAACAACATTTAACAAAGTATAAAATTTTCATAGTTCCATTGTTGAAATCCATGGCGGTTTGTAGTAGGGACCTCTAAGATCTAGGTAAGACACCTTGAGTGTGTATTGTAGGAAAACAATTAGGTGTTGTCCCTCTCTATGGCCTCCCATGGTTGTACTATTTGCTCGTGTTCCTATTGTTGCTCCCTTTTTTGACATCTCTGCTACGTGATTGACATATAAAATACATCATCCTCAAACATAAAATACAATTTTTTTTATTAAATGAAAAATGTATTTATTAATATGGAAACAAATATTGCAATTAAAAAAAAATCATCGGTGCACCAAAATTACAGTTATGCACTGGATCTAGTGCATTTTAAAACACAATCACACCAAAATCGATGCACAAATACCTATGACGCACCATTATTAATTCGCAAATTTAAATTTTCATAGCAGTGTGTCACACTTATGCACTGATGTGCACTTATAACATGTTAGCACCGATACGAAATGTTCACGTTATGGAATGCACCGAGCTATAACTATATGTTTAAATATTATTTTTGTGGTGTGTTTAATAAAAATGATAACACCGGTGCCAGAGGCACATATCAAGAGCAGTGCATTTGGGATGGTGATTAAGAGGCATTTGTTTGACTTTGAAATAGACTTGGTGATGCATTTTTGTTTCCTATTTAGATTATGTGAAATAGATATCTGTATTTTATGTATTTATAACCAAATTATTCGAAGTAGACATGTATTTATCATTGTGAAAATGATGTAATATTAGCTAGGATAAATGTCAAAAACATGAATTTTAGTGACTATCTCATGATAAGTATGTGGAAAAAATAATATGTTTTTAGTTGTTCATTAAGAAATATTCAAATATATTATTTGTCAAAAGTTTAAATCTAATATATTATCATTTTTGTATTATTTAACTCATATTTATTATTAAAAAAAATTAAACTAGTACAATAGCAAATAAAGAACCAAAATAGCATCAAAATGTTATATCTTTACTACTAGAAAAAAATCGCTTGCCTCTTTTAGGGAGAACTTCCAATAGAGCAAATCTCCAACTACTACTAGTAATTTCACAAGAAGCCTTACGTTACATTTCTTTATACTCATCTTTAGAGAGAAAAAATTCTAATTTAAATTGGTAAGAGTTGTTATAAATATCAAATTTAAATTGCTGGAAAATCTCATAACTTAGGTAATATATTAAATTTTATAAAAATAGAATTTTGTATGCTATATTAAATCTAAATTAGTTGCATTGAGAGGCGCTCAGTATGGGAGATATGTTGTCACGTAACATTACATTTAAAAATAGTAAAACAATAATTTAAATTAACAAATTAAAAGTAGTAAGTAGTAATAACAAAAGAAATTAATGTCGGACATAATTAGGATACTTCAATTTACACCTTAATCTTATATAACTTTATATAGAGATATAAAGTAAACAGAAAGTAAAAAAAAAAATGGCTTTTATTATGAGGAAAAAGTGTAATGAGCAAAAAAATATAATTTACATTTTACTAGAAGGAAGAAATGCAAATTTTTCACATGAAAAGAAATAGTATTATTGATATTACATTATGTATAATTCATTTTATGTTCCATTTACATGTGATATTTAAAACAAAAATATATTTATAACAAAAAATATTTTACAACCATAAGTAAAATATTTTAATGTCTATATTAAATAACGTAATTTTATAGATACTTTTAACAGAAGAGTAAAGTAATTTAAATTGAAAAATTTCTTAAATTTTCACTTTAGTGAGAAAGATTGAGAGAATTCTTATTCCATTAATTGTTGCTTTCTAATTTAATGTATGAAAGGTATTTGTAATTTTTTCAATGTTTAATATGGATTTGATATGTAATATTTTAGAAAATATTAATAATTAAAATAATTAAATGTATACATACAAGAAAAAATTAAGAGGGGGCATATTTTAACATTTTAATGTGGAGAACGTGAATTGCAAATAAAATATTTCCATCTCAACTACATATATATGATACTAACCTAGATCCATTTAACTGTGGATTTGCCACGCTTCTAGAGGGATCAAATCTCTTTTTCACTCTAAAATATGTTGGCATCTCAAGAGATTTGATCCATCTTGGCTCTTGGTAGATCGAGTGTTAAGATGAATCTAAGATGCATCTAAGATGTAGGTTATAAAAAATTATGAGTTAATCTTTTTAAATTTAACAATAGATTGAATTTATAAACCAATATTGAATTCGCTAAATTGTATTTTTGAATAATTTAATATTAATAATATTTTATATTAAAAAATGAATGAGTTACACATTTTTTGTCTTATTAGGAACTAACTAAATTATTTTACCTTTAATTATTTTTTCCTTGTGAGTATTGAAATATTTTGCTATTAAGTTAGATTGAATATCAATGAACTATCTAAGTTACTATCATAATTTCAACCATACTAAACTTTGCAATTTACAAAAATACCTTTGCATTTTTTTAAAGTTGTTTTGCATGCTATTTCATATATAAAAGTTTGATATAAGCTCACCAATACATAATCTACAATAAATTTTATTTCATAAAATAAGAATCATGATGATAACCATCTAACAATCATAAACGACATCTAACATACACATTTGAATTCACTGTCATCATATAATTATATACACTGTTAGTGTCAGTGTCTTCACACTGCCATCAGTGATCAAAATTGCTCTTTTGCATTTCATTTTAGGTGTCCCATTCTGATGAGTTTCATTACATTAGGTCATGGATCAACTGATGGTAGGGTTTCATTTCATTTGTCCCTCATGTTATATACCTATTGACCTGTTTCACATACTTTTCAGTCATTCATAGTCATTCCAGTTCATTTCATTTATAAAAAACCAGTCCTAGGGTTGAGTTTCATTAGGTCTTGGGTTTTTCAACATGGTCATTCAAAATGAATAATAATGGTCAGCAGACACATGACGAGGCTAATAAAGTTCAGAAAATCATAATTTCCCTTTTCTAAGCTAAATAAATCTTGTTAACCTCAAAACTTGTTTTGAGGTAAAACATAGCATTTGTATTTTATTGTTCCATTTCATGTAATTTGACGTAATTTTGGTTTCTATATGTAATAAATGTTCATATGCTGCTTTTGGTCACCTAGTGACCTTGTCAACTCTTGCCACTGCAAAAAGTCCAAGAGATTAGCATCAGTCCACCTGTCAAATGCCAAAAAATCAAATATCAGCAAAACAGAGTATTTATAAGAAATATTTCGGCGTAAATCACATGCAGAAAATATTTGTCGACGCATTTCGGACCAACTAGTGTGGTTCATCATCAAAACATAGTATTTCAAGAAAGTAAATAAACATTATAAAGTGGGTTTTGATATTTGAGAAATCAAAGGGTTGAAAAGTTATAAAAGGCCATCTATGTCTTATGTCACCTCATTGTTGAAGTTAAATTGCAATGGAGAGCTAAAAATGTGATTTTCAGTTGTCATTGAGCAAAAGGAAGCAAGTCATAGTGTTTTTGAAGAATTTTGCAAGCAGTGCGCACCTGTCAACTGGCGCTGCACATTGGATAGGCGTTGCGCGCCTGGGAGCTTCTGCCAGTGTAAAATAACACCGGTGTTGCGCATACAATTGGCACTGCACACCTATTTGAGGGCATTGCGCACCTGTTAAACACTCCCAAAACACTGCTAAATCACTCAAACTCACCTCAAACTGCCTCAAATCACCAAGTTCACCTTCTTTACAAGTAAGTGCATTGATCCTCCTTTTTGGAGAGTGCTCTTGTCTTGTTGGTCTTTGATCCATGAAATCAGAAACCTAGTTTTCATTGTTCACCATAGTTGTTAAAGTCTATTTATTCACTGTGGTTTCACTGTTTATCAAGATCATTCATTCATCTTTGCTACTATTTCTAAACTCCCATACACTACAAATTAAAACCCTACCCCCCCATATAAACCCTATCCTACAAACACCTCATTCCCACACATAAACTCCCAAACCTATACATAAACATACCAAAACCCTGCTCACTTCCCTTATTCCCTAAATCCCCAAACCCTTCACTCCCTAAATCCCATTCATATCCCCATTCACCTCACTTATTTTCCTTTTCTAAAATCTCTTCATACTCATCTTCATCCACCCTTTTTCCTTCATTCCACCACTAGTAATCACAGTCGTCAAAACCAATGGAGAGGGATAGTGATTATGAAACTGGTGAAGATAGCCTTAGTGACAGTTCTAGGGAAAGAAATTTGGAGCAAAAGATACCTCACAAATGGGGAGATATAATCAGGGAGGAGCCCATTAGAATGAGAGAATTGCTTTCTTTTCCACTTGCCATCTCATGTTTCAAAATCAGTCTTGTTTTGGTTTTTGTGAAATGGTGGAGAGGGTCAAATTCCATCATGAATTAGCAAGGTTATTTGTGACACACCTGGACAATAATGAGGTAAAACTTGTTGGATTTACCTTCACTCTGTCACCTTCTATCATTTCAGAGGCTACAGGCATTCCAAATGTAGGTGAAAAATGGAATAAAGGACAGTACATTGACAGGGAGCACTATGAGTTTTACATCAAGGCTAAATACCATGGCAAATTGAAAAGAGTGTTTTCCTTCAAATTCTTGGAGGACGGGTTCACTCCACTCATGAAGAGCATCATTAAATACTTTACTTGTGAAGGTATGTATTCACGGTTGTATGCCTACCACATTAGATTATTGATGCATTTTACTAGAGTGAGGATGATGGATATTCCTTACTTCATGTTCTGGAATATTGAAAATATGGCACTTTATGTTAAGAAAAAGCCATATCCCCAACAGTTAAACAGCATCTACCATTTCTCTATGATCAAAATTATTGTCTTACATCAGCTACATCTATTGAATATACCATGGGAAACCTTCATTTCTCATGATGTGTTCAAAGGCCCCCAAGTATTTTCATCAGTGCATCAGGAGGAAGGTGGACCTTCAGTCAAAGAAGCTAAAACTGTTGGAGTGTCAGTGTTTGTCACTTATGAGAGAAGCATTAGGAGACTTTTTACAACTACTAGATGGGTATTATCTCCACAAGGAGTGGAAGGGGTCTCGCCTTCATCTACAGGCCATAGGCAAATGCTATCTCCACAAGAAATGGAAGGGGCTTTGCCTTGTTCTTTAGCAAAACAGGTACATGTTGGGCAACATAGCAAGGACAAAGGTAAATCCAAAGGAAAAATGCAAGAGGAGGATCCTAGTGATGAGAAAGAGAGGGACTTTGACCTAGTTGATCATGAGGAGACACAGGGAATTGATGTCATTGATGTGGAAACTCAAAGTACAAAGATAACTAAAGACATGATCATCAGGGAGCAAGAGGCTGACATTCAAGCCTTGTCAGTAAATTTGGAAAGGGCAAAGTGGATCATCAATTATCTTGAGCAAGAAAAAAAGCAATTGACCAACAAGCAAGTCCTCATGGAGTTGCAAATGATCAAAGAGAACCAGCAAGAGGCAAAGAAGGCAATGGTCAAGATGACCTCCATTGAGCAAGAAATTGAAAATGACTAGTAAACTTGGCTTGAAAGGGTCAACGCTCACCTTGAAAAGCTGCTTGAGAAGTCCAATAGAGAAAAGAAGATGCTTTGCAACATGGCCTATCACTATATCACCCGAAACAAAATATGCAATATAAGGATGAGGAGGTTTAATGCAAGATTGAGGAAGGCTTTGAGAAGAAAAAAGGAGCAAAACAAGTTGGAAATCCTAGTTATTGCTTCATTAGTTCATCAAAGCAGTGCATGAGGGTGCCTTGTGCGAATTTTGGGACAATTTTTGTAAAATTTTGTAATTTTCAAATTTTAAATTTTGCAACACAGGAAATTGGCGCTGCGCTTTTGATTGGGGCACTTGTTGAAAGAATGTCTTGCATATTTGAATTCAACATGAAAAAATAAGCAAACCCAAAAAGTTTGATCCAATTTGGAGCAAACCTTGGTCACCTAAAGGGCATGA
The DNA here is from genome assembly GCA_000404065.3 of Pinus taeda. NCBI lineage: Eukaryota > Viridiplantae > Streptophyta > Pinopsida > Pinales > Pinaceae > Pinus > Pinus taeda. The sequence continues at coordinate 115,079 of APFE030736535.1, read as the reverse complement.
AAGCATCAAAACATAACCTCTCTGCCACTTTTTGGACACACAGGAAGCAGTCTTGGGAGATTCCATTTTTGAGTGGGCAAATGACCTCAAAATTCCGAAATTCAAGATGTTCCAGAAACTAGACAGGCAGACCTTTCCAACAAGCCATCTTGGGCTCAATTTTCTTAAGCGTAAGGCCCCCAAAACGGGGTTGGACAACGCGTTGCACATAGGATCAGTGGCGCTGCGCATAGGATGAATTTTGCACGTTTTGCTCAAAAATCAAAATTTCTCCTAGTTTTTTTACAATTTGAATTTTTCTCTCATTTTGGATGAATCTATGAATGTAAATGATGCTATGGTATGTAAATTTAATTGCAAAATGACTCTTAATGGTAGATACATCATTTTGAGGTGGTTTGGGGATAAATGAATCAAGATAGACATGTAGAATACATTGGAAACAGTGCTCTGCCTTGGGAATACATTTAGTTTTTGATGTTTTCAGATGTTTGAAGAGGATTCATGACCTTTGCATGCCCTCCTCAGCCCCTCACCAGTCTTATACCTACAATCTCACTCAAATACAAGTGCTAAAACACCTACCTACCTTGCCCCACAGAACACCCTACATTCCTGACTCGATTTCCTGGACCCAAAGCTGCCTACTCCATTTGATCCAGCAACAAAATTATCAAAATCAACCCAAAAACCCTAGAGCTACTATATCTAGCCTAAAATTCAAATCTGATTCAATCATCTCAACTGAGATTGACAAGGAGAGAGCCCTCTCCCAACCTGGTAGGGCTAGCTACCAGGTTAAGTGTGGCTTATGGTTATCCTAGGATTGCCTCCCTTCAGCCTGAGGTCGATCTAGGCTCTAACATACACCTTTCTCACATATAAGCGTCGTTATCTAGCACACAAATATAATAATATAATAGGGCACCATCATTGTGGTCACAACTAGCAAAACACAAACATTGTAATATAACATCATCACCACACACCTCCTCAAATTAATATAAATCTCATGTCAAATAATTGCTATCTTGCACATAAACATCGATCTGCAAGCACATTAAACAAACATATCTAACATTACCTAACAATATACACATCAACACCAACATATAAATTAAGTACATAAACATGAACAAAAAGAATGATATATATAAACAAGTCAAATAAGTGCAATAAAATATTTGATAAAATAGACATAGTGTCAGCCTGGTCTGTAGTAGAAGACGATAGATGGTCAACTATTGTGCCCTCAATGTGGTTTGGTGAACTCTGAAGTGGAGGAGGAGGTGGTTGGTACTACCAAAATCATTATGATCACCACCCTCATCATCATGAACATGATCATCACCTTGATCATCATCATCACCACCCCCATCTGATGTATATGTTGATGCATGATGTCAACCTGCATCCCTCATCGTAGCTAGTGCATTGCTAGCTCTGATGACAGTTTACATAAGAGACATCATCTCTCACGGATAATACCTGTAGAGATCCACGAACATCAAATCTACGTTGATATCTTAAGGCCTCGTAGGGAAAACTCTATCCCAAACCAAAACTCTAGCCAACATGTCGCAGTAGTCCATCTGAAATCGCAAACCAGCCCTATGACCCTGGACATCCATGCCTCCCTGAGGATGTGCCTCACCCTCTTGGACATTGCCCATCAACACTTTCCTCCATCCAACTGTGGGGGAGGAGTTATGTCCCCATCAAATGAGTTGATGTCTACAGAATATATAATACACAAAAACAATTAGACAATTTCATTGAACAATTTAATAAAACAAGTTAAAAAATGTGTTAGAATAATTTGTATTCTAATTCATTAAAATGAGAAAAATGAAACTAGATTAATTTAAAGGAAACACAAATATTACCTCTATCATATAGAGGTTCAATTGTTGTGAAAAATATGTTGGGACACCTTCTCCAATCAATCCACGCATACTGAAATGTCAATGTGACAAACACATGGTCATCCTTACTAGCCAGTAGTGCTAATGCCTCAGGAGAAATCTTGGCCAAATACTCCTACACACCCATTTTGGGCATCATCTTCCCTCACATGCACATTTGTACCTCAATGATTGGACTAAGAGAGAGACAGTCAAATCTAGGCCCCGTCTCTGGCATCCTCTCAATAAAAAAACAAAAAAACTCAAAAGTGAAAAGGAAGATTTCCATCCCATGTATCAACACATGACATCTATCTAAAGCCATGAAAAACTACCTCAAAAAAATGGCAAACCATCTGATGCAACGTAGCACTTGAATCAAAGAACCAACATAATACAAAAGTGAGAAACAAATGTGTTTCCCATCACTACTAGAGTGTGCAATCGTGGTGACTAATAATGAGAGGCTCGTGTTGAATAATAATGAGGGGCACCTAATGTACTCTAGCAAAAGAATAAATTTGTAGCTATCCACCTAGGAACTGAAAATATAATGGATGGACCACATGAGGCCCAACATATCTTTAAGTATATGCAAGTTGAATCTCAGCTGCAATCCCATGGGGGACATCAAGGAATGGGGAAAATCATCCCCTCTCCTAGATAGGCCAGTGGGAAAGTATATATCCTCTTTAGTAGGCCTATACCATGCCCTAGGGGCGACATGGAAAGCCTGCTCCTGGGCATTCCATCAACAAATCTGATGCGCCAAAAAGATAGAGTGCACCTTTAGGGATGGAGCCTCCTCATAGTACTTGAGGAATCATACATTCCTCAAGAACGCTCAGGTCGTTGCAATAATAGGGTGAGGGTATAAATCCTTCTCCCTCACTTTGGCATGCCATGTTCGGACCATATTGTATGGGTTCATCTGCTATTCCTGTTCTTGTTGCTACTCCCTCTGTTAACGTCTATGCTACATGATTGACATATAAAATACATCAGCTCATACATAAAATACATTTTTTTTTATTAAATGAAACATGTATTTATAAATATGGAAACGTAACTTTCAAATAAATAAAAAGCCCAATGCACTCAAAACAAAGTCATGCATCGGCTTCGATGTAATTTCAACTATAACCGCACCAATATCAGTGCACATATAAGTATGGTGTATTGTTGTTGGTTCATAAATTTAACTTTTGATAGTAGTGTGGCACACTTGTGGACCGGTGTGCATGAATAACCTTTTAGCACCGGTACAAAACGTTCATGTTATTAAACACATCAAGCTATAGCTATATTTTAAATATTATTTTTTTATGTGTTTGGCAAATATATACACACCGGGTGTGACTCACCATCGTACAATTTTTTGCATCTTTCTTGGTGTGTTTTCAATTACAAAATGCATCTCAACAACAACGGTGCATTATGTTCACACACTAAAATCTAGTGCACCCTGTAAATTTACAAGGGAAATCGTTACCGGTGCGAGCCGAACATATCAAGCGCATCACGTAGTGATTTGTTTTTTCAAAAACAGTGCAAGTCTAACCTAATTTGCAATTCTAATCTGCTAAAAAATTAAATTGCAAAGAAACATAAACATTACCTAGACATTTGGTCAACACGGAGGCATTGTAGGCTCGTAATGGAGAAAAACAAATTTTAGCATGGTTTCAAAAAATTGAAAACTCAGAAATTGAGAATAGTACAGAATGATGGTGAGCAAGAAAAACACCGATGTCAGGGCATTTGCATGTGGCAAGAGTGGCACCGATGATTCAGATCTCTCATGCACTATAGATGGTAAAAATGAAAATTATGGTTGGGAAAGTCTTTTTAATTTAACCCTCCTCCTGTGTGTTTCTCTAATTGCATCGGTGTGTGATATATCCAAAATAATCACGTATTTTTTTTATTAAAAAATATTTCGGTTCTTTTCTTGAGACACCATGGGGCGTGTCTATACAGATACTGCATTGTTGGTGTGTTTTTACTATAGCAATGTTATTTTTTTAGAAATTAAAAATTGCCTAGTGGTGCACTTTAAAAGATGCCCCGAGGTGTTTCAATAAGTTTACTGCACCAAAGCATTGTTGGAAAATAGCACCGATTTTTTCAGAAACTTAAAATACAGTGTTGCTCCTTATTGGTATGCACCAGTATGTTTTACTATATGAAGGACCCCAACGTTATCGACTATTCAAGAACCAGTCCATTGCGTTATTTAGCATACTGTGTTTTTTTATTTTATAAAAATAAATTTTCCACGGTGCACCATGTTATATGCAGCACCGGTGCTTGTATGGATAGTAAAGCATCAGTGTGTTTGTAGATTTTAGATGGATTGTCCAAAAAACATCCGCTAAAACATTCATTTTCCTGTAGGAATTTACCTAACTCTATACTAGACCAAGTTATACTTAACTATTTCCTATGTGTCGGAATATCCTAACATCCCCCCTTAAGAACAACTTGGGATAGAATTGAAGGATTTACAAATATGACACAATAGGAGAAGGAAGGAGGCACTAGAGCCTATCCCCCCTTAGTGACAACTTCCTGAACTCCAAGCATATATCGAAGTTTAGTAAACTTCGCCTCTGTGAGAGCCTTTGTGAAGATGTCTGCAACCTGATCATCTGTTGAACAATATTGCACTTCAAGAACATGGTCATGGATGAGCTTTCTGATGAAGTGCATGTGTAGTTCAATGTGTTTGCTGCGCTGATGCTGAACTGGATCTTTGCAAAGCTGAATGGCACTTTGATTATCACACCAAAGTGTAGTCGGATGCTGCTGCTCAAAGCCAAATTCTGATAGGATCTGACGAAGCCACAAGGCTTCCTTACTAGCTTCCACGGCACCACGATACTCTGCTTCTGCTGACGAAAGAGAAATGCAGCTTGTTTCTTGCAAGCCCATGTAATAGGTCCTGAACCAAGAGTGAAGACATAACCTGCAGTAGACTTCCGATCATCAGGGTCACCAGCCCAATCGGAATCAGTGAAACCAACTAATAGAGGAGTTGCTTTGGCACTGTAATGAAT
>APFE030736535.1:89753-102919 GCA_000404065.3 Pinus taeda | reverse complement strand
GAGACATCAAAGATCCAACCAATTCATCAAACTGTAGTTTTGTTAAATCCTTACTTTCTTCCATGATTATTGCAACATGATTCCATCTATGTGTTAAGTATCTCAATATTTTTATAATTAAAACTTCATTACTTACAGCTTCTCCAAGTGTAGCCATTTTATTGACCACATCTTTGACTCTCACACAATAGTCACTGATACTTTCAGCTTCTTGCATCTTCAAATTCTCGAACTCTCGCTTCAATGTCTGAAGCTTGACCACCTTAACTTGATCACTACTTTGGTAAGCTTCTTGTCGAGTCTCCCAGGCAGCTTTGGCAGTTTTTGCTCCTGATATTCTTGGAAATAAGCTCTTATCAAGAGCTATCTGAATGTGAAACAAAGCTTGAGCATTCTTCTTCCTTTCTTCCTTCTTGTTGTTCTTTCATTGGATGTAAAGGCATTCCAATCAGCTGGCTCCTCATATCCTCACTCAACAATCTCCCACAAATCTTTTTCAATCAAAAAGGTTAACATCTTAATGCACCAATAATCATAATCGTTCCCATCAAATTCTGGAACTAGCATCTCGTTAGAATTCGACATGATTAACTTTGGCAAAATTCCAACAATACAACTTTAACCCAAAACAATTTTACCTGCTCAGATACCACTTGTAGAATATGAAATGACTTATTTCTAGCCAACTCATAAGCCAAAAATACTATGAAGAAAAATACATATAAAAATAAATAAAACAAATAAAACATAGTTACTGTGTGAGCTAAAAACTGCTACAAATATCATATATAAATTGAACCATTAACTGCATTCTTATATTGTTGTAGATCTAACCCAGAATATTATAGATCTGATATGAAAATATAAGACAATGCAAATAAACCCAGAAATGATATGAAATGAGTATTTATTATCAAACCCTTAAGGTAGGGCAACACCATACATCCACTCCTTAAGGAAGGAGAACACTCCACAAGCCATATGCATGTTCATACAAGAATACTTCTCTTCATATCTCTCCATGGTGGAGTCTCTAGCCTCTATATAGGCCTCATACATACAATACCATGGGTCATTACCATGGTTCCCTCATACCATCAACTAATGCCATGGGCCCATTACATTATTATTAACTACTTGTGGTCCCTTACATGACATGGGTTAACCACCTTATTTATTACTATGGCCCATCCCATTATTACATTATTACCATGGGTACCTCCCTTGGTACCCCATATTATCCCCCTAGGTATATAACACTCAGGATAAAGATGGAATAGTATAAGTGGATGTAGATGCGTGTTCCCACCCCTTCAAGTTAACATAAATCCCTACAGACTAATCAAGTACATGCATTAAATGATCAATATTATAGCAAAATAATTAAAAGTGGAAATGATGAGTTGCATTTTGTTAAGATCTACTCTATCCTAAAACACATACTTATTCTAATTTCCAAATCAATGCTACTAACTTACAAGTTATAGAAACCAAGCATGCAGAAGAGTTACAATCCAACACTTTAGCAATTCCCAAGAAATAATAAACACATGCTTTTGATTTGTTGTTATATATCTCCCAACCACACTTCCCAAAAGAGAGGTGGTGGTCAAACCTACAACTACAAGTTTTGTAATGTAATTACTACTTAAAGAAAGAAGGAAATGCAATATATATATAGATAGATATAATAAAAGTATCATTCTACACATTAATATTTTACATTTTTAACATATAAATCAAAGTTTACTTTTCTTAATAATTTATTTATATTAATTAAACATTATTACATAATTCGTTTCTCTTTAAATTAATTTAGTTTTTTCACATGGATATTTTAAAAATTATTAAACTTTTAATATATAAGAAAACTAGAACACCAAATTATGTTTTACACTTTAATAATATATTTGTATAAAAATATATATACAATTAAGCATTAAATTATACTTTTAGAATATACTTTTTCGCTTTATAATCATTAAAATCCCACGTTTTAAAAGAAAATAAAGATACTCATCGCGCTTTAAGAAAAAGAAGTTTAGAATATTAAAATTGGAAGGGTTTCAACCTTCCAAAGTTAACTCAAATGTTGTGTAGGGCAACAATAAACTTTTCATTGACAAAAAATAAGTCACATACATAACAAGAAAGATGAAAATAACAGTATCAAGCACTAGTAATTACTCTTCTTTCTAACAAAAGTTCAAACGCTAATGAGCCTTTAGGATTTTTTATTTATACAAAAGTAGCCAAGGGGCAGCTCCCTTGAACGGAGCAGTGCTTCCCTCCAAAATATCGAAATTGTTGGACCTGTTTCCCTTGGATATTCACGTGCACTTGAGTTCCTTAGCTTCTAGTGAATTCAAGTTGTTGGTGTGGAATATTTGATCTCAAGTTGAGTTGGAGAGTTAATGTAGTGGACAATCCCCTGCATAGTAAATATCTCAAAAAATGCTTCTTTTTATTGCATATTAATCACATTAGGCCATGCAATACGACAATCACCCTTTAGTCTTCCTACTAAGCATATTATGGTTAAAAATGAGAATTAATGTGAGAAAATTAGAGTTTTAAGGGTTGGAGGATAGCACAATAGGCCTCAAAATTTACCTGTTGATGAGACCCATCATCACCCCCTGCTGAAGGTGTTGATGACCCTTTGAGAGACTCAGTCACTGATGTGAAGTTCATTCATGGCCCTCATGGCCTCTCTGACATCCCAAGGTATCTCATATTTTGTAACTTCTAGTGGATAGAAACTTGTAGTTGCTTCTATGCCTATCCACTCATTTTCTTCTTTGCCTAGTTTCTTCTCTCCTATAGGCCCAACAGTAAGGGAGGACTGATTTTGAGTCCTATCCACTTGATATTCAACCTTTTCATGATTATTTTATACGGTGGGGTTCTCTCCAAGGAATTTGTTAGTATTTTTGGAGAGTGACACTCTATGATTTGCAAACTATTACACAGAGCATTCCATCTTCTTTGGAAAGCCTACAAACTTTCTATACCTAACATCCCAAAGGTGTCCTCAAAATGGAGGATAGTTTGTTCTTGGGCTCCCATTACTAAGGTGCCAATCTAGGATTAGTGGATATGAGGTTCTAGTTATTGATGATAGCCCTGGGGCTCATTAATTATGCTTTGATGTATAAAGGCTCCCTCTCTGCTTTTGTCATCGCCCTCCTTACATCTTCAACCTTATTTTTTCATAGGTCAACCAAGAGGCTATTTCAATTAGTTTCATGTCCCCCAATCTTGAGTTGGGGTCCCAAATTTTCATGTCTGTGAGGATCATATTATGCATGTAGAACTTGGCCAGTTTGGCTTTATCCTCAATAATTTACTTTCTGAAAATTTCGATGATTTTTTTGTAGTCTTGGAAAGGTAGAGAGCTATACTGTGCTAATGTATTTATCTATAATTGCAACCACTACTCCATGAGGAAGATGTCATAGGATTGGATGGTTTCCTGCATTTTAAACTTGCCATAGTGGAAAGTTGTACCTCTTTTTCTTGCAACTTCTTTCTTAGCCCTTTCTTCTCTGTTTGTAGCTGCTCCTTCATGACTGATTCCCTTAGCCTTAAGTTATTTAATTCCTTTCTCCTTTCATTCACATTTTCCTCCATGAGGCCCACATATTCCACCTTCTTGGATCTTGCAATTTGCATCCATCTATGAGTTATGCCTCTTTCCCTTTCCAACTCAAAGAAGAATGGTATTGCAAATTTATCAAGTATAATCCTACCTCTCTCAACAAATTTTATTAAGATTCAAAGTTATATTGTGGATAAGGCTCCTGAAGTTCTTGGAGATCTTCTTATTTTCCTTTTGATGTGGCTTCCCCTTCTTGTAGCATCTCTTATTACTCTTATAAGAGTCCCTATTTCTCCTATAGCGGTCTTTGTTTCTTCTGTAGCTCCTCTATTTTCTCCTGTAGCTCCTCTATTTTATCTTGTAACATGGAAACTTATTCTTTGAGCTTCTTATATGTGACTGATCTAGTGGTGGGCCTCCCTATGGGTGGCAAAGATTGTCTACCCTTGGCTTTAGGAGAGGTAACCTATTCAATTTTTTTCCTTCACGAGGTCCCACTTCTCCTCTTTTGTTGGCTGATTCATCAATGGTGATAGGGAATTTTGAAAGAGGCTGAGGCTTCCCTTGCTTTATTTTGGTGCTCTTTCTCATTTTAAATTACAAGGGGCCTTGCTTGGGATGGCTTCTTTTGGTATTGATAGGTGTGCCCGGTGTGGCCAATGTGGCATCCATATCTTATTCCATGTTTCTTGGTGAGAGGCTTATTTCCTTCCCTTGTCTTCTTTTACTTTGAGATTTGGAGGAAACCTCTGGGTTCTCTTCCTCTGCTCTTTGTTCATATCCATCCTTCTCCTTTTATTCAATTTCTCCTTCTCTTCTTCCTTTTGTTCCTTACCCGTAGTACTAGATGTCGATGTTTCTTCTTGCTGTGTGGAGGTGAGGGCTTGTGTTTCAATGAAGACCTCACTATCCATGTCCACAAAGTTAGTCCACAAAATATGGTTCCTTAGGTGGCTTAAGGGTTCCATGACAATGATATTGATGAGGCCATGATGGAAAATGTGTTGGTGCTTCCCTTCCCTAAATTTATAGCTCATTTAAATGATGGACTGTAAGAGGAAATGTGGAACATTGAGTCTCTTTAAAATTGGTAACTCTCTCTTGAACCTTAGCTCATAGAGATGCCTAAATTGATAGGCACACACAATGCTCAACCTCCCTTCATAGGATATGTACTTGAGGATGTGATAGGCCACTTAATCCCAAGGGTAAGGGAGGATTTCTCTTCTTACTCAATTTTTATCTTCCACAAGCTTCTCTTTATGGGGAAAGAATATTTTCTTGGTTGTAACATCAAATTTCTTATCCTCCTTGTCCCATTGAACTACTAAGGGTATGGTGGTTACTCTTCTTATGAGATATGAATTCAAATCGATTATAAGTACTCTAGGAACTGTGGTGACACTATTTTCTCCTTGAGAATTGAGGGCAATGGAAAATCCTTGGGTTACCTCACCATCATACCCCTTTATTTGCTCAAAGAAGCCCATCCACTTATGTCTCATAAAAATGTCCATAGCAGTGGGGATGATGGATTCTTTTGGTGTTTGTGGGTTCTCTTCAGTTGAAACCTCCTCCCAATTCTCTTATTGCTCCTTATTCTAGGTTATTTGAGGGGAATTTTTCAATATTTTCCTCTGAGCAGTCTCGAGTGCATAGGTAGTGGCCAAAGTTTTTTTTATTTTTGACAAAGGAGGAGAAGGATGATAATTTTGACTATGGAAATTTTTTTCTCTTCTCTTTCCTTTGCCTTTTTATGTGATAAATATTAAAGGGAAATTTCTTGCACAAGGGTTTGCTACAGTGCCTTTATTAAGCAAAATTATTCATGCATTTGTATGAAAATTAGAGAGGGAGGAGGCCACTTACCACTTTCAGGATGTCTCTCTTGTCATTTGAGGAAAAGTTCTGGTGGTTTTTGCTCCCTTTCTCCCCTTAATTCATCCCTGTAGCTTCTCTTTTGTGCTTGTGTAACACTTCAGGTCCTCCTGTAGCAATTTCAAACTCAACCTATAGAAATTCAGTGGCGTGCTAAGAAGACTCTTGTAGCATATACCTCTTCCTTTAGTACCTTGGTGGGTCTCTCCAACTGTTCTCTAAGAATGAGAAATTGTGCAAGTGGAATTGAGCCTTGTACTTTTATTCCCTTTTGTGATAATGGCTCGAAGCACTTTGGTGACTTGGATCTTGCATGAATTTCCTCTTTTAACCATCGTCTCTACTCCTCCTAATTATCACCCCACTAAATTTGAATTTTCCATGTTACATGGGTGGCTAAGTGAACTGTAGTTTACTAATCAAAGGAGACCAAGTTTTCTAGCCACCTCCAGCCCATAAAAACTTCTCTCTCGGTCATTAACCACATTTTTTTCCATATGTGCATAGGGAAGAGGTGAGGGGTGTCATACATGAGGCTTATTGTGATGTCAAATTGCTGGAGATGCATGTAAGCTGATGTTGAGATGATGATCGATCAACTGAACCTTGTAGGTGTTGAGTTACCTTGCATGCTTATGCATAGTTCTTCACAACATAATGATGTAGTTTATTGATGAAATTTTTCTTCCATGCAAGCCTCTTCCCAATGCTTGATCTGCTGCTATTTGAGTGGATAAATGAACTTACAAGTTACAACTTCTCCCAAGGGATGGTGTGACTTATCTTAGACCTCAAGAATGGCCTCTTGAGGCCTCAGAGTGGTCAAATCTTCATTCTGGAGTTGCAAAAAAAATCTAATTCATGGTCTTGTTGGATTTGTACAAGCTGCTACATGATTGATATCCTTCATGTAGCAGTCACTTAGTTCCTCCTAAAAACCTCATATTATATTCAGGGTTTAGGAAAATTCGTAGTGGGTTTAGGGGCAAGAACAAAATCATCAAAAGGTGGTGAAGGTGTTTAAAAATGTGAAGGCAAAGTCTTTTTCTATGATTTTTTTTTTTTTTTTTTTATTTATTTTTTTTTTTATTTTTTTTATTTTTATTTATTTTTATATGGGAAGAAGTGGAGTATTGAGGATGAATTTGGGCTAAATGGAGTGGATGAGGGGTGAAGGAATTTGGGTGGACCTCTCCCAACATTTTTCAAGGAAAAAAATGACCTTTTGGCCCCTTTTCCCAAGTGGATCTCCCTCCTATAGCATTTGAGATTGCTCCTGTAGCAATTCAGGACAATCTTGTAGCAGTTCAAGGTAGTCTTGTCGCATTGCAAGAATGAGGAAGAATATGGTTGAGTTTCTTACTATATGATGGAGAGAGGTAGCAAGGTGGATGAATGAGGATGAAAAGGTAATGGATTGCTGAGGAAAATGGAGGAATTAATTGTGGACCCTGTTCTATAACCACTGTCCCTTTGACTGTCTGGAAGAGAAATGTTAGCAAAATTGATGTAAGGACACATCCTTGTGTCTTATTTCCTTTTTTCATTTTTCTATATTTTTTGATACATGCATACTGCCTATGGATATGTTTTCAACCTGCATTCCTACCCTAAGAACCTCAGAGGATGTTTTCACCTGGGGACCTTTTCATCTTATTTTTGTTCTTTGTATTTTTATCTTGGGTTGCCTCACAAAGGTTTTAAACCCTAGAGTTGGCCTTCAATTCCTCATGGAGGATTTCATATAGGCTGCTTATTTTTTCTTTTTTTATTTTCAAAATATTGGTGGACTAAATGTTGTGAGCCTCCCAATCAAATTCAACTCTTTTCTAATTGAACTAATAAACTCTTCTTTGGACAAAGGTCTTTTGTACAACTTCAACCTATAACCATCAACAATCAAGGGAATACCTTCCTCATCAATTGTTTTGATTTGAAATCCTTGAATATGGAATCATACAGCAGGGCCTGATCTCCTTCTTGAAAATTCTTCTCCTTAATGTGTTTGTCGTGCCGAATATTCCTCTGTAGCTAGAGTAATTTTGTGTGCAAGAGAGCTTGCAACCTGAATTCATCTAAACCATTTAGTTTAAGAAACCTCTCTTGCTATGCTGTAGTGAAGTCCAAGTCTAACTGGCCTGCCATCCTTAAGGTATTGTATTCAAATTTAATGGAAAACATCGCGTTCTTCCCATAGACTAGTTCAAAATGAGTAAATCCAGTGATGGTATTCCAAGTGGTGTTGTAGGCCCAAGTTGCTTCTACAAGTCTATCTTCCTAATATTTTCTGTTGTTGTTAACAACCTTAGTCAAAATGTTCTCCAATGCTCTAAATGTGACCACCACTTTCCAATTTTCCTGAGGGTGATAGGTAATGGATATCCTATGCTTGATGTGGTTCTCCTTCATGAGGTCTTTGATCAGATTTGATGTGAATTTTGTTCCTTGATTAGTGGCCAACTCTTTTGGAAAAAGAAACTTGTAGAAGATATTCTCCCTCAGAAAATCAACCACCTCTTTCTCAGTTTCTCCCTTAACTTCCTTTTCTTTTAGCCCATTTAGTCAAGTAATCAGTGCACATAATGATATAGTTCTTTTGTCTTGATGGGGGATCAATGAGCCTAATGAAGTCTATGCCCCATTTCTCAAATGGCTCTAGAGTCACTTGAGTTTGTAAGGGAATTTCATCCTTAGGTCTGTGCTTACCCATCCTTTGGCACTGATCACACTTGGTGGTGTATCTTCTTTCATCTTGATGTAGAGTGGGCCAGTAGTAACCTACTTATAGAACCATGAAGGCTAACCTCTTAGTAGAAAAGTGGCCTCCACAAGGTCCATAATGGCATAATGAGAGGATGTGAAATACCTCATCTTCCCTCACACATCTTGTCAGGATATGATCTGGTCCAAAATTGAAAATATTTCCCCAATCCAAGTGAATGGGGCACTTTTCCTAACAATATTGCTTTTCTCCTTGAAGGATAGATGAGGAGGGAACCTCCCAGCAACCAAATATTTGGCTATATCAGCAAACCAAGGAGAGAGCACTGATATGGAAAGAGGTGTTCATCTGGGAGTTAATCATCTAGCATTTCTTTCTTTTTTCTGTGCAATATTAGTCTTGACAAGAAATCTGCAACAACATTCTCTTTCCCTGGTTTGTAAATAATATTCAAATCAAATTGTTGCAACAATAACAACCATCTAATTATCTTAACATTGACATCAGGTTTATTCACTAAATACTTAATGGTTACATGATTAATGTGGAAAAAAGTTTGATAACCAGTGATGTACTGCCTAAACTTGTTCAAAGAGGGTACCATAGCCAAAAATTTTCAATAAAAGTATAATTCAGCCCAGCTTTAGAAAGGTTGTTACTGATGAAATATATAGCATAAGGAAAAACGATTTCCACTTATCCTAAGGATTCCCCTATATATTTATCTGATGCATCTGTGTGTATATGGAAAACTAATGCCCATTTGGAACCTCTAAGGATGGGTACAATGGTCAACTTTTATTTTAGCACTTCGAAGGCCTCTTGAAAGTTGTTTCTACAACAAAAGTTTGAATCTTTAGCGAGTAATCCAAACAAGGGTGAAGCCAATTTATCAAAGTATTTAATTAATCTTCTATAATACCCAACAAATCCAAGGAATCTCTTGAAATCTCTTTTTTTTTGAGGGGTAGGGACCCTTTTAATCATGGAATTTCTTTTGGGGTCAAACTGTATCCTTTCCTTGGATATGGAATGATGAGTCATTGCATTAAAAAAAAACACATTTCTCTAAACTCAATGAAATATTCATTTCAATGCATATCTTTAAAACTTTTCATAGATTGGAAATAACTTGATGTAAGTCACATCCATAAGGAGTGAAGTAATCCATGTATATGTCAACAGTGTCATTAACAATATCAACAAAGATACTTAGAACCACCTTCTAGAATGTAGCAGGGGCATTGTAGATATTGAATGGAAGGGCCCTGTAGGAAAATGTACCCCAAGGGCATATGAATTTGGTTTTATATTGGTCATGAGTGCTAATTTGTATTTGGTTGTACCCACTAAATCCATCTAGGAAGGAGAAGAATCGCTTCCCTACCAGGGCATCAAGGACTTGGTAAATGAAGGGAAAAGGGAAGTGGTCCTTCTTTGTAGCCTTGCTAATCTCTTAGTGGTCAACATATATTGGGCAATTCTCATTTTTCGTGGGGACTAAAATGAGAGGGGATGCCCACTCATTATCTGAAATGGGGAATATGAACCCTGGATCCAGTAGCTTTTGTAATTCCATTTTTAGAATAACCTTGAGAGCTGGGTTCATCCTTCTCTGAGGTTTGCACATAGGTTTTCATCCCTCTTTGAGGTAGATATGATGAGTACATACTGAGGGACGCACACCCTTCATATCCTTATAGTCCCAAGTAAAAGCATCTAGGTGGTGCCTCAACACACTGCCTAATTTTTCTTCCTGCTCAACTGAGAGAGAGGGGTTGATCTTTAGACTTATAGATGGGCTAATCTCCATAACCTTGGCATGTTCTAGGTTAGAGTTAGTAGAGAAAAAATTAGTCCAAGGATTACTCTTAGATTCCTTTATCATTTAATGAACTCGCATGGCAGTGGGAGGATGATTCTATAAGATATGGTCGATAAGGTCATCTTCATCAAGCTGCCTCCCCTCTAATAGTGTCTAGAGTGTAGAGTGGGTAGAGGGATGTATGATAAAATTCTTCCTCTTCCTCATCCTCTAACCAAAAGGGAAAGTCATGCTTAATAGAAGGTTGAGTAGGAGGATACACCACAATATGTTTCGATAGAGAACCATTTTTAATGGTCATGTTCCATGCCCTTCAATTGATGTAGGCATCAACAATGTCCAACCAAGGTCTTCCTAGGATGAGAGGACAACCATTAATCTTGGTTTTGGGTTGGAGGACAAGGAAATTAGTGGGGTACTCCTACGAGCCAATGGGGCCCATTACATCCTCAACAAATCACTCATGAGCTATTGTGGATCTATCTACAAGCTGTAGTAGTGTAGTGGTCCTCCTTAAGGACCCTTAGAGGTTGCGATTGAGCATGGTTTCCTTTATCATAACACTGAGTTAAACCCCAAGGTAAATCAAGGTATTAGGGAACATAATTCCATGAATGTGTAGATCCACTACTAGGATGCTAAGGTCCAAGTAATTTGGGGATATTACCCTTCTGAGAATTAGATCATACAATTGTCCAACAACATTGATAGTTGTAGTATCTCCTCTTCTTCTCCAAGGAATTTTGAAACAATATTCCTTGATAATCTTGTTTGTTATAGGCCATTTTTCCACTTCTGATCAATAGGCCTACTAATGTGATCAATCAACATCCTATCCCACCTTGTCATAATCATTGCACAAAGCCCTAAATATGAATATTTCATTCCCCAAAGTTTCTACCTGAAACTACATCATCTGAGCTAGTTTTAGGACCAACGCACCCTGGCCTCTTGATGGACAATGTTCGCCTACATGTTGCTCCACTGTGGCATGCATTAATTACCTATAGGTTTCTCCCCTTTGCACCTGTGTTGCTTTTAGAAATTCAAGAAAAATAGATAAATTCTAGAAGCCTCCTATTCCATAAGCTTCCATAATTTGTTACAAACATTTACCTCAGATAAAACATCTAGATCCTATCCTACCTTACTTTGGAGTTTCCATCCCTTATCCTTTGATCCCATCCTCCCATAAAAGGTGGATCTAAAACCTTAGATTAGTAATTGGATAAGAACTCCCAACTTACTCCACCCCTCTATATATTTACAACCTTCCATATGCAAGGGATTGGATTTTGGAGAGTGATTTTACCCTTATGCTACTATGGTGAGAGGTTTCATTTCATCCATTTAGGGTGATTGGAGGTGCACATTGTGACAAGGAAAGGATAAGTCATCCTTGTAGGAGATATTCTACAAGATCAACACCTATTTATGGTTGTAAACTCCTTCCATTTATATTAATGAAAATAATTCTTTGTTTTCCTATATGAGATGTTGTTATTTCATGTATTTCAATACCATGTTGTTCTATTGAATAAAGTATATAGATGAAACTTCATATATCTCATAGTTTCTTGGCTTGTGTTATTTGACTATGCATGTTCTAGTTTTGGCAATCAAAGATGGAATTGCAGCATTCAAACTGAAGAAGGAGCGAAGCCCACGATGTATTCTAGGTGGGATTCATTTGATCATCTATTTACTTTAAGGAAAGGAATGGGTTTCTTGTTTCTCTGTTGTTCTAGGTTAGCCACCAAACCTAGGGAATATATTTTGTCCATAATTGTAAATCTCCTATAACAAATTGGCATCCTCTCCATCCAGAAATCTCATGTGTGTCATATCTATGATCATAAAGTTTGTGATCCACTTACTCCATTGCATTGTGTTGTAGCTGTCGGTCCCTTTGTGAAATGGGGTATTGTCTTTATGACATGTAACCCTCACTTGACCGAGGAGCATCCTTATATCATTTTTGTTGTTGAATACATTACCAAGTGGGTCGAGGCGATGCCTAAATTTAACAATATGGGTGAAACCATCACATACTTTTTCTTCAATAATGTTATTGCTAGGTTTGGCATTCCAGAAGAAATAGTTACAGATCACGGGAAGCATTTCAAAATCATATGATGATTGAACTAACTGCTAAGTTAGAACTTTCACATGAAAGTTCTACTCTCTACTATCCTCAGGCTAACAGACAGGTTGAGGCTATTAACAAAGTTATTAAGACTATGATTCAATGTATGGTGGGGTCCACAAATCATACTAGCACTTTGTTCCTTACACTACCTTGTGGGCATACCGAAGCTTAGTTAGGACTGCTACCAGATTCACACCCTTTCAGTTGGTGTATGGTATGGAATCTATCCACCCCATTGAATGTGAAATTCATTCATTAAAGCTAGCTGTCGAACTTCCTCCTACCACTTTTGTAGAGGAGGAGCATCTTTTACATTTGACACGTTTGGATGAAACTAGGCATGTTGATGCTTTAGCCAATGAATCTCATAAAAGATGCGTCAAGGCGCAATATGATAAAAATGTCAAGCCTTGTGTATTCTCAAAAGGAGACCTGGTTCTTTTATATGACCAGGAGGCAGATAAGTTAGGTCTAGGAAAGTTTGAACCCATGTGGTTAGGTCCATACATTGTCAAGAAAGTCCTTGCAAAATGGGTCTATGAGTTAGTAGATGTTGGGTTGTGTTATATTCTTTCCACATAGTTAACAGGGGGTTTGAGGGGTACCTGTAACCCCACTTTATGGGGTCTGGGGCAACGCCCCGGAAAATTTTGGTTTTGGACCCTATGTTAGGTTGGGCGGACCCACCTATGGTTTTGTGCATGATTTTCGCACATGTTTTTTGGACGCGATGGTTTTCGGTCCATGGTATTGGATCGATGGTTTTTTTTGGTCCATGGTATTGGACGTGATGGTTTTTCGGTCCATGGTATTGGATGCTTCGGCATGTATAAATATGTATTGTAACATTGAAAGGAACATAATGAAAAATCAAGCTGGTAGTCCGGTTTTGAGATCCAGTGGGAAATCTCTATGTATATGTGTTTTATGTGTTATGCCTCGCATTTTTATTTTTCATGTGATTTAGAATTCGTATGCAGGTAATTTCTGT
>APFE030736535.1:37131-83682 GCA_000404065.3 Pinus taeda | reverse complement strand
GTCCCGGTTTTGGGATCCAGTGGGAAATCTCTGTGTATATGTGTTTTATGTGTTATGCTCTCGCATTTTTATTTTTCCTGTGATTTAGAATTCGTATGCAGGTAATTTCTGTACGGGGTTAAAATCTACATTAGACTTTGATGGAGTTCAACTAGCGCAGCCTCAGAATGGGATGTACCTTAAAAAATACTATTCTTGATCCCATGCGTAGTACACTATGCTACACACTATCTATAGGTTTGTTGAATGTGTTTGCAAAGTGTGTTTTTATATTTTCCTTCAGTTTATGTTTGTCACTTTTACGTTTGGTTTGCAGATGTTGACTTCTCTTGAACCGTATAGTGGTTATGCCGATAGTGCTAGTCATAGTACTCAGAACTTATCCTCCGCAGTATGGGCTATCTTTGCTCAAAATGGTGAGCTAGTGAGTATGCAAGGGGTTTTCATTGGTTGCTCTACTAACAACATCGCTGAGTATAGTACAGTTGTTGAGCTATTATCTGATGCTATTTTACATAGTATCTGCTATATAGTGATCATGCTTGACTCATTGCTCATAGTACTACAACTTTCTAATGTTTATTCAGTGAAAAATCCTACCATCCTTCACATGGTTTTGAGCCTACTCTTGTGAAAATATATTTTGATTTTGTAAGATATGAACATATTTCTAGAAATATAAACATATTAGCAGATTCCCTAGCTAATTAATTTTTAGATAGACATTTGTAAGAAATGTAAATAAGTTTCAATTCACATCACATCATATTGAAAGCATGACAGGAACTAGGAAACACAATATATATATATAATATATATATATATAATATATATATATTAAGTTTGGTTTTACAAAATTTGTTCCTTGAGACACAATGTCTACATCGCCCATATGCAAAATACATGTAAATATCGAAGTAGACAAATCAATGGTGCTCATGATAAAATGAAACTACACAAGCTATCTTGCGTAGTAATTGACCAATATGGCTAGGCACTCCAATAGTATGTTGCTGAAGTCACATCGTAATATTTTTGACCTCGGTCTCATCAATCCCATGTGTCAAACCCTCCATGTGTTCCTCCACCTCTGATAGGATCTCAACTACCTCAAGATCCCATAGCGCATCCCTTCCTACTGCAAAAACCTATATTGGTTCCATTGCATCCCCATGTGGTTGTCTCTCTACATAATGGAGATATGAAGCACCCACTGGTCAAACTGATCTAATATTTGCATGAAAACATCAATAGTTTAGTCTCGGAAAACATCAGAAAACAAAAAAATATTGTAAAACTTCCAAAAATTTAAATGATTGAAATATTTTACTTGAAGCATCCCATTGCTCATTCTTAAGTAGCACAGGCTCAAGATCATCATGGAAATCCATCCATGTGTAAGGATAGTAATTAATCATGATGAACAATCTACATAACCACCTAAAGAAGGCTGGTGAGAAGCTGATCACCGACAAACTTGCATGTTGACCCATATGATCTATCCACCTCCTCATTCGTGGTACCCTCAGATTGATAGGCTCAAGTATAATTTGTTGAGGGTAAAGTAGTGGCACCCATTCTAGAGAAAAAGAGACTAAGATCGAACCATAGCCAAAGTTCTTTAACTTCCCGTCTCTTTCTTTATTTATCTGTTCATTCATATTGAACAAAAATCCCTCATTCCATTTGAAGACTGTTATCTCTAGACAATCCACCCCGTATTGTTGGGTGTGGAGCATGGTTATCTTCTTTATTTAGAGGTATTGCCACATTGGACCCCATTTTGTAATGTGGCAGAAATGTCGTCCATAAAATATACACTGCAAGGGGGGTCCGGGGGGGCGACACCCCTAAAGCTAAAAATAGATGTAAAATTGCCTTGTAAAATGCTATAATTTCGTAGTCAATCTCGACCATTCATTAGGCAGAGATCTCACGGTAGAAGTTATGTTTAATTTAGGGTTTTTCTCCCTAGAAGGAAACCCCTCGCTATATTTGAGGGAATTGTATTGTGTCTATGTATATCTGTATTATGAGTGAGGAAGAGAGAGTGGATTGAGAAGAAGAGGAAATTACAACAAATCTGATGTAGGTTGTATCTCTTCAGTTTGTTGGATAATATAAAAGGAAGGACTGGCTATTTCTCTATGGACATAGCCCAAACTGGGTGAACCACATATATCTATGTCTCTCTTGTTTTATGCGTTTTCCATGTTTGTATTTCTGCAATATTTTGTGTTCCATTGTTATGTAATATATAATTTTCTAACACGTACTACATGTATGCTTTACTTGTTACATGTAATGTTTAGCTACCTTCCAATATTGCAATAATTGTTGAGGCAAATTAATTACCTATCATTTAATTGTCAACCCAGGAGTTTCGTAAAACTTGCGAAGTGTGCGCGCATTGTATATTCTAGAAATTAACTTCCAATTTAGATCAATCTAACTACGAAACCAAATAATGACAAAACAAATTCACCTATTCTAATTCAACAATCAACACAAAATAAATTATAGTACAACAGGAAGAATTGAAATCTTAATCTTTAAATCTTGCAGGAATTGAAGAGCACACCACTCTTTCAAAAATGAAAGCGAAAACAATCATTTTTAACCTCTCACACAAGAAAAGATATGAAAGAAAATAAAAAACAAATGCTCTTAACTTCTAGGTAGAAAGAAAATAGAAACAATCACTCTTAACCTCTCACACAAGAAAATATATGAAAGAAAATAAAGACAATTTCTCTTAACTTCTAGGTAGAAAGCAAATAGAAACAATCACTCTTAACCTCTCACACAAGAAAAGATATGAAATAAATAAATCTTAATCTATGAAAGCAATAAATCTAAATCTATGAAAAACAATAAATCTCACAGATTGTAGGTGGCCGATCCAAAAGCATGAGAGATGGCAAGTTGAGAGGCTCCAAATGCAAGCATAACCAAATCAAGGTGAACATCACTCATGAGCATGGTGCCAAATCCAAATTATATATTCAAAACATGAGAATTTCCCCAACTTTACACATGCCTTTCAAAGGATAAGGCTCTCCTATTTATACAAAAACATAAGAAGCTACCTCATTAATGGAGGTCTATTATTCTTTCCTTGGATCCCTAGAAAATATCATAGATTTACAACTCAAATAGGTAATGATGAGACACATATCCTCTTTGACCTTTATCCAAATCTTCTTCCATATCTTGAAGATAATTCGAATTTGAGCATTGGAGGCCACATAAGGGTGCCTTGGAAACTTCCAAATGATCTACTCATGTCATGAAACTCAAGCCACTTTTAAGTATTAGCAAGTATATGTCATTTTTCTATGTTTTAACCATTTAATTCACTTATAATAATAGAAATCGTTAACTTTTGGAAAACACAAAGGTAACCCATATAATTATGAAAATGGAGGCTAATGAAAGGTTATATGGTGATGGAGTTGTGACATGTGAGTGAAATGATGGTGATAAAGGTGAAAGTGGATGATATTTTGAATACATTTTGGAGACTTTACAATAATGAACAAGATCATTCTCAAAGGTAACTAGGTTACATCTTTTATGCTGATCTTTCTATGCTTGGTTGGATGGGTTCAAGGTCTACAATAGGTTTTGATATATTAGTGTCTCCCCACCACTTCTCCCACCTAGGAGAGAGACAGGGGCACCTCTTTTGGATAAACCTATAAGAAAGTAGATATTTTATACCTTTATCTTGAGTATATGTTGCCCAAACCTGAATGTTTGTGGTTGAACATCCCATGAATGAACACAATATTTCAATAATTCCATCTATTGCCTCATACCTAGAAGCCAGACGAATTTTAGCAGTCCACAATTTTTTAGTTCCTGGATGGTTGCAGGATCAGTTGTTGCATTTAAATCTTATTCCTAATGTTATCCTTCTCTCCAAATGAATGCCATTTTGTGCTAATGAACACTTGAAACATCAAGAAGAGATTCATTAGGCTCCTTTTCATGTGAAAAACTTGACAAAGTTTAAGGGAAAACTGATAAACAAGTTGGCATTTTTGGAAAGAACTCTTGGAAAGGAATCTTTTCTGAGGGAATGTACTAGTATTATAGGAACAATGAGGGAATACACTACTATTATAGGAACAATGAAGGAATACACTAGTATTATAGGGACCTAACATGTCCCTCTCCTTCAAAAAAGTGTTTTCCTCAACACTTGAGTAGTTATGGATGCTTATGTATAAAATTCTCATCTTCCCATGTGGAATATTCAACGGGTAAGTTCTTCCACTTGATGAGATACTATGAAATTTATCAATTTCATAACTATCAAGTTCTTATTTCTATGACTGCTTCAGGTTCCAATATTATTTTTCCTTCCTCATCAAGTTCTTGAAATATTGTTTGAACTGGGAGCTAATCACCTATAACCTTCTTTAAGCATGAAACATGGAAAACTGGGTGCACTTTGGAAGATGTAGGAAGCTCCAATTTGTATGCCATAGTACCAATATTTTGCAACAACTTGCAACGACCATAATACTTTGGTGATAATTTATTATCCTTCTTAGCTTGCTTGAGGGGCATTTATTTTTATGGTTGTAGCCATAAAAATACCTAGTCGACTACATCAAAACTTCTTTCGCTACGATGTTGATCTACCTCTTGTTTCATTCTATTATGTGCCAAAGTGAGGTTATCCTTTAATAGTTGGAGAACTTGTTGTTGATGCTCGATGTGATCTTCCATTGCTTGAACCTTAGAGTTTTCTCTTAAACATGATGTGATAGATGGTGGATGATATCCATAAAGTGCCATAAACGGGGTCATTTTTTCTGCAATATGGAAGGAAGTGTTATACCTCCATTCTGGAAGAGGTAACCACTTGACCCATTGTGTCTATTTATCGAATACAAAGCAATGAATATATCCTTCCAAACATTTTTTCACAATATCAGTTTGGCCATGAAATTGAGGATGATAAGATGAGCTATGAGCTAGTTGAGTACCCAGACAAGAAGATAATTTCGTCCAAATTTTTCTAGTGAAAATGGGATCTCTGTTGCTTACAATAATATTCGTGTTTCCATGTAGCTTTTGAATTTTTCCCATAAATACAATAGCAACTATATTGGCTTAAAATGGATGTGATAATGCACGAAAGTGTGCATACTTGGTAAGTCTATCAACTACCACTATGAGGACGTTATTTCCTTCAGAGTTGGGTAAACTGATGATAAAATACATTAAAACCTCCCCCCAATGTTGACTTGGAATGGATAAAGGTTGTAACATACCCGAAGTCCTAATTGCCTCAACTTTATTTTGTTGGCAAACCAAACATTCCACCACAAACTTTTGAATATAGGATTTAAGGCCATCCCAAAAAAATTCCTTCTTAACCCTGAGGTAAGCTTTTAAAATTTCTAAATGCCCTCCTAAGTGAGAGGTGTGCAATTCTAGAAGAACCTTTTGTTGGAGTTGGGAACTATTACAAAGGTATAAGCAATCTTTGTACCATAATGAATCATTTTTCCAGCTAAATGTATCAGATGTACTCAGATCTTGTTGCAACTTTTGAATGAGTTCCCATACTTCTTCTTCATTCTTCCATTCATCCCTTGCTTCGATTATCCAATCTGGTTGGATAATAGAAATGACACAAAGAAATGCTTCCATATCATCATGATCCTTTCTTGAGAGTGAATCTGCATCAATGTTTTACTTCCCTATTTTGCAGATGATTTCAAAGTCATAACCCAACATCTTTGTGACCCATTTTTGCTACTCTTAAAAATATAATCTTTGTTCTAAGAAGTATTTAAGACTACCATGATCTGAAACTACCTTGAAGTGTCTTCCTATTAGGTGAGGTCACCATTTATTAAGTGCATGTAGTATTGCCAACATTTAATTCTCATAAATAGCCTTGTGTAGATAGTTTCCTTTAATTGGATGACATTAAAAAGAAATGGGTCTTCCTTCTTGCATTAAGACATCACTAATTCAATTTACCGAGGCATCACACTCCACAATAAATGTTTTTGTGAATTCTTGCATAGATAATACTGGTGCTTGCAACATTGCCTCTTTAAGATGTTCAAAGGCCTTAGTTTCTTCTGGAGTCCAAGAAAATGCATCTTTATTCAATAATGTTGTTAGAGGTGCAACTATTCTCCCATAATTCTTAACAAACTTGTGATAATACCCTGTCAACTTGAGAAATCCTCGCAGATATTTTATGGATGTGGGGATTTTCCATTCCTTAACTGATTTAATATTGTTAGGGTCTACATTCAAACCCTGATGAGATACAATATGACCTAGATATTCCACCTCATGTACTCCAAATAAACATTTGGATGCTTTTGCATATAATTGTTTCTCCTCCAAAAGTTTGAGCACCCTGTCAATATGTTGAACATGATCCTTCCAAGACTTGCTAATGAATATATTCTAAGGACATGTTTAAAACCTTGAAATGTAGAAGATGCATTGGTAAGGCCAGAAGGCATGACAAAAAATTCATAATGACCTTCATGAGTTCAAAATGCTATTTTTGGAATGTCTTTGGTCTTCATTCTTATTTGATGATATCCTATCCTGAACGAAGATCAAAGTTGGTGAAGTAAATTTCTCCATGTAATTCATTCGATAAATCATCAATGAATGGAATGGGAAATTTATCTTTAATAGTGAGCTTGTTGAGCTCCCTATAATCCGAACACATGTGCCATGATCCATCCTTCTTGTGCACCCATACTACTGGAGAAAATAAAGAACTTTGACTAGGTTTAATTGTACAAGCCTCTAGAATTTCTGCAACCATATGTTCAATTTCACTCTTTTGGGGATAGGGATATCTGTAAGGCTTGATGTTTGGAGGAACACTTCCTGGAGTCAAATGAATAGCATGATCATGATCATGAATAGGTGGGAGGCATTTTGGAGTCTCATATACCTTGGAATGATTGTCTAATACTTTTTGGAGATATGGAGAAATAGATGATTTTGTTGTTTGAACCTCTAGTGAATATAATTGTGTAATTATGCCCCGTTGGTCACGCTATTAGAAGTGATTATCTTTCCTAGTTTCCCTGTGATACCTCTTAAGTCAGCATCCTTTCCTTCCCAAAAAAAATTTCAAGAAATGTTCTTGAAAATTAAAAGCTATTGTACCCAAAGATTGTAACCATGGGACTCCTAGTACAACATCACCAACCCCAATTGGAATGGAAAGAATTGAAATGTTCAATACGTATTCTCCCATGGATAGCTTGATATTATGGCACTTTCTAGAACAATTTATGGTTCCTCCATTTGTAATCATCACTTGACACTTTGGTGCTAGATATATGAATCAATTCAATTCCTCGGCTATCTTACAATGAATAAAATTATGGGTTCTACCTAAATCAATCAAAACTATGACCTTTTCCTTCTTGATATGCCCTTCTATATTGAGAGTTTGAGGAGTGGTAATTCCCACCAATGCATTACAAGATATTTTCGGATTCATTTCTTCTTTCTCTGAGGTTGGTTACTATTTTATATCTTCCTCCTTTGATGTTTCTTATTCCTTTGCTTCCTCCTCTTCACAATCTATCTAGAATAATTTCTTCTCAGCACAATTATGACCTTTAGTGTATTTGCTATCACAATTGTAACAAAGCCCTTTTTCTCTTTTTTCCTAGAATTTTTGTGGTGTCAACCTTGTAGGTTTTGGAGGACTAGGACCAACAACACTTACATCTTTATAGTTATGAGTGGTAGACTTCCTCGTTGCCATAATTTTGCTTTCAACTTTTCTTGCCACCTTGAATTCCTTCTCCAATGAATCAGGTTTCCAAAGGTGAACCTCATGTTGGGTGTTATGTTTTAAAGTCCCTATGAATATATCAATCCTATGCTCCTCTAGAATATAAGCTACCCTAATATTCAATTTTTGAAAGTCTTCAATGTGCTCCACCATTGAACCCTTTTGTTTGAGATTTATCAATTTGGTAAAGAAGGTGTTGCTCTTTTTATATTCATAATGTGCTATCATTTCCTCTGTAAAAATTGACTAGGTGAAAAGTGGTTTAAAATAACAAAGGAATCTATACCATACAAACTGATTGGGTTCTAAATAGAAAGATGTAATGCGTACCTTTTGTGAGGGTTGCACCTCACATAGAGGAAAACATTGCTCCATCTGTACTATCCAAGTTACTGAATCCTTGCCATCAAAATTAATCATATCTATTTTTGGAATGTGGTGGTTCTTAAACCCCACATAGAAGTCTCTAAAACCGTGATTGATATTTCTTTTGCTTCATCATGATTTTCATGGATTGCCTCGTCACCAATGGGATGCTTTTCTTCTAGCAACTTTTCCAAACCTTCTTTCAATCCTTCTATCTTGACATTCATCAAATCTTCCATGTATTATTTTAAGCCATCATTCAAAACTACCATGTCCTTTTTTATACCATCTATATTAACATTTATTATGGCTTCCAATTCATTTTTTGTTACTTTTTGCGAGAGTAGAATTTTTTGCATTTGGTCTTGTAGTTTTGATATATCATGTTGCATTTGTTCCTCTTCTTCATGTGTCATAGTGGAGCTTGCGGGTTGCTTACTAGGTGTTTCCATTTTATTTCTTCGAGGCATCAATTAACAATAATTATGCTCCACTATGCCCTTTGAATCACTTCAAACTAATTTTTCAAACCAAACTTATGCAAACTTTTGAAAGACTACACACCTTTTTTTCTTCATAGGAGATCAATATTGAATCTATTATATCTCTGTAATTTAGGACCTCCAAGGTCTAAAATGTCATCCTGCGGTACCCATATGAGTCCTCTTTCCAACCATCGAGGTATAATCAAGATTGGAGTCTTCAGGAAAGGGTTTGACCAAATCTCCCACGATGACCTGATTATAGACTTGTTTAGTAAAGCAAACTTGTACGAAGTTGCATGTGTCACTGTTTCAACCTTTGAACCTCTAAATGATACGAATAAAACTAAAGTTCATCCTCTTTCTATGCCTTCTTATGAAATTTCAATATGATACTCAGAGAGACAATTATGAAGATTTTACCAAGGTCACCTATTTGGGATGTAATTCAGGATCCCACAAAAACCCTAATTTCCTTGGCTCATATCTCTGAAAATATAGTAAGACAATATTTGAAATTCAGAGCTGACGTTCAAACCAATTTTGGCTCAAATGGGTTTTTAATCAGCTTCTTAAACTTCGTAGAGAAAACATTATAGCGAAACTGCTACACTGACCTGTTTGGAGTAGCGAAACCCTAGAATGCAAAGCTTTGATGCCAAATGTTATTAAAAAATCTCACAAAATAGAAGAAAAGATAGATCAATGACTTCAAAATCAACCTCTTTGAGGGCGAAACCACTTTTTCATTACATAAATGAACAATTCTTCGATGATACAAATGACAAGGCCTCCTTTCTATACATAGGGGTCTAAGGGGTCGCAATATAATCAGAGCTGACATAACAATAATAATGTAAGGGCACAATAATAAAAGTATGGGGACTACATGGGGCACAAAAATATAATAAGGGGGTACACTGACAATAACAATGAGGGAATACACTAGTATTATAGGGAGCTAACATTCTTTCCAAAAATTCTGAAACTTTCTTTCTTCTTTCAAAATGGTCCATATAGGCCTTCTATGAAAGATAGAGGCCATTTATAGAATATTCTTTCTTGATTTAGTTCATGATGAATAAGCACCTCAAAACTTCAGTGTGTCTAATTACACAGCTGTAATTAACCAAAATGTATCCATTTAACAGAACAAAATAAAACATAAGATGCGAATAACATAAAAGATGTAAATAAAATGTCAAGATTGACATGACTAAAGAGATTATTCAAGGAAGGTGGGATGAAGAAGCACATTGTGGAGTTCATTATGCCTATGGATTGATGACTCTGATAACTAGTGGACTAAAAAAAATTTCACATCACTTCCATAACGTTAGAGGTGGGGGAGGAGCGGAACTGAATCGTTGATAATTGACCTTTAAGTTAATTATACCATAATAATCCAACTTGCGATGAAAGATACTTCTAACCATCCCAAGTAACTGGAATTCCTTCTTTAGGAAGTTCACTATTGTTTTACATTTGAGAGTGGCAGTATTCTCATAGGAAAAAATTGCCTCACTTTTAGCTTCTACAAACCTTTAATTATACTATTCCTGAGAGAGAAACTCCCCACGAAGTCCCCTATAGTTAGGCAACCCAGATTGCAATACTTTGTCAAATTCAACATTGAAAGAGATCACTTCCTTTTTCACTACCCTGAGGCACCGTTCAGCTCGAACCCTGGCTTCTTATTTCAAAACAACTTTTGATATCTCCATAACAACACTTCCCTATCTGCCACATCAATGGGTCTTAAGTCCTCAGTTGGCTTTCATTCACAAAGCGAATGAATTTCTTGGAAATTTGGGAATTGTTTTCATCTTCCTCTTTAGAATTAATGATGGGCTACTCATAATCCCTGCTTGCAACATTTTTCTCATGTATTTAAGTCACATGTTCCCAACTTAGATTCATTTCCTTGATGATATCATCCCATACCAGTTTTCTGGCTTCTAGAGGAGACATATTCCCCTTCAAATTTGTCTTAAGCTCTATGATCTCTTGTGTTGCAAATTGCATGTTCTTGTTGGAAATTTCAAAATTTGTTACTGAGATCTGCAACTGTTTTGTTTACTAAGCCAGTCTTGCATTTGTAGAATTTAAATCTCTTGTACCTTCTTCAACTCACTTCTGAGAGATACGCTTCAGTTAAGGCTTTGGTGAGCTGCTCAGTCAGGTTCTGTGGATCCTCGGGCACTGCCACCACACACACACGAGAGTTAATATTTTCTTGTAGTTATATCACTATTTGTTGCAGTTTTGCTATTTTCAGCTTAAGAGACAATACCTCATCACTTTTGTCCACCAAATATTTCATCAATTTTTCCTTTTCCATCTCGACCCGAGCCAATTCTTTAGAATGAATGTGTTCACTTCCTAGCATCTTCAACCTGTGACTTAATCCATGGATCTATTTATGATATTGTTGAAGAATAGTTTCTACTACTATCTTGTCTTCTAGGTTCACCCACAGTTTGATTATCAACTCCTTGTAGCTTTCCTTATGAAGATATAAGGCTCTAGAATTAGCCTTCTCCATTTTCACCTTATTTGAAACCTTTTCTAATAATGTCTTAGCTTTTCTAATTGTCATGATGTTTTTTCCAAGATCATTGTACACCATCTCCCCCACCTGCATATGAAGGTTTATCTTATCTGGTAAAGGGACACTTGCTAAGTTCAGAGAGACATAAAAGGTTTTAAACTGAGGCCTTGAAGGTAATGACTGAGTCGATGGGTGTTGTAATGAAATCCTCATCTAATGATGTTCTAGGTCCATAACAGTGAACAACCATGTTTGGTGAGATGATGATTCAAAATCCATGATTTGTTGAATTCTTTCCCTGACCTTTTTGTTGTTCTATTCAATGGAATTTCCATTAGGCCAACTAGATCCGGTGGTAGAAACGCTATCCTCTAGGTCTGGGATGGTCACTTTTGCAGTGGATGGAGTTGTAACTAAATTTGGACCCTCCAAAGTCATCTGAAAATGAGGCTAATCTGGTTCTATTTCCACTTGCTGTATCAAAACCACTTCTTCTTCTTCTGAGCCTTGACTCCTAGCCTTCTTATTTATATAAGCTTCTTCCATATCAATATTGCCATCTTGGTCAATGGTCCTCTTTGACACTCTCCCAATGATTTATGGGGATTTGGTCTCCATTTATGTATTAAGATGCCATGAATCAAAATTAGATTTCCATTCATTTTTAGGCCTAGGCTCATGTACGTAAGTTCATTCTTTTATCCTTTCTTTCCTTCGGGCATGATGCCTTAGGGATCATAGTGCCAAGTATCTCCTTTTTCAAAATCCATGGATTCAAGTAAAGCATCAACTATTCGAAAAGCCTGTCTTATGTTCACCACAAAAGGACCCACAAGTTATCCAATTTTAAAAATGTAAGATTTCTTTGCAAGCACGAAGTGAAGAAGGTCTACATTGAGGATCTGTCAAATGAATTCAAGGGAGAATATTATCATATGCATGAACACTGGCAAATGATAGGGATGAAGCTCATACCCATCAATTCTAAGCTTTACATAATCCTAGTAGAGGTATGCATCTCCTACCATAGCCTCTTTGCTAAGTTGGAGGAGATATTTTTTCTGAGGAAAAATTCTGGGTGGTGAGGCCCCATGCATAATCTTGTATGTAATGGCCATGAAGGTCAAAATGAAATGAGAGTACTCGCCAAGGCTGAGTCTTCTTCTCACAGATATATTCTAGTCGAAGACACAACTCTGTTGTTTATTAGGGGACATTACATTAAGGCCCAAACATTCGAACTCTTCGACGTTTGTATACAAAAATAGGTAGAACAGAAGGGAGTAGTAGTGAAAGTAAGAAGAGGTGACGAGGAAATGAATTTGGAAGAATATAGCCATAGATAGGTACAATGAAATTTTGAGCAGACAACTAGGTTGCTTCATTTTATGAAGACATCCCAAGATGGACTTATTGATCTTGTGGGAGTTGTCCTTCCCAAATAAATAGGCTATTGTAGGCAGAATAAGTCAAACAAATTTTGTGAAGAGGGAAATTGGGAAATACTCATCCATGGGTAGGGATTCGACTCTTGGCGAAAGGGTTTGGTCCAAGAAGGACTGCTGCTCATGAAGAGGAAGGGTAGCGAAGTAGTGAGATAGGGTAGTGTCAATAAACAACTGCATTGCAGGATGGGAAGGGAAAATTAGGGTTTTCTGAATCAAAATGGGGGTTACCTACCATATTTTGATTCATGAAGGGGAGATGAAATAATTATTCTCATCCAAGTATGCCGCAATGATCCATGATATAAATTCTAGGAAGTGAAGGACTAAGGGTGTAATTTGAAAGTATAAGCTGAAGTCGATAACTTGAAAGGCATCTTATCCCCTCACATGGTTGGAAAATAGGTCAAAGCAAAGGTTGGAAAGTTGGTAAGAGCAAGCTAGGTCTATAATTTGGCTCTTGGAATCTATTAGGGGATTGATGGTAGAAGAAGGCTTAACCTCACTAGTTTTAGGGGTTTTGGGAGCTGTTTGTTTCATTTTACTGAGCGAACAAAATATAAAACATAGGTGGTTGGGTGATAGGTTACCTGGAGCCTATAGGAGCAGCTAAAAGCGATGTTGAGAGGAGATCCTTAGGTGGTCCAAGTAATTTGAGCAGGAGGTCTTGCGTAGTTGACTAGAATGAGATATCCTTTATTGGGAAACTATAAAGTAGCTGCCAGGAAAAGGGAATTTGGGGACAAGCTAATTTATAGTAAGGAGGGGACATGCAATGAAGTTATGACGTCAATGAAAAGAGGATTGTGACATGACAGATGAGGATTGGTCAAGAAAGGAGAATCGAAGAGAAAAAGTAGGGGGATTATAAAACACTTTTAGCTTTAGTGCTACGAACACTAGTCCCAATGGGCCAATGTGTGTAGTCCACCTGGCAAGTGGGCCCCATTATATTGTGATGGTCAGGCCCATAGGCGAGTGAGCTCTTCTCCTCACCCCCAGAATTCATCTAGGCATTCGGATTGACAACTAACTTTTCAATGTCGATGCAGCCCTGAATAATAACAATTGTGTAGGTTTCATCCGTGGAGCTGGTTCCTGAGTGTCGTTGGTCTACAACGAACGAAGATCGTTGTGGAAGAAGCAAGACCTCTGCCTATATGGTTGCTTGGTCACTTTGGCTGGAATTTTGACATGGAACCACTCGATAACATAACCTGCCTTTTTGTAAATTCTTTTAATCATACATTAGTGCTGAAACTTTCCTTTGGGCATTGTTTATTCTTTGAACTAGGTTTACATAACCTTATTACCATCTTTTGACAAATATTAAGGCTAGGGATAACATTGGATCCAACTAGGGAAGAGGTATTGCTACCAATTGATCAAGAACCTATAGCTTGGCATCTTGGTCGTTGGGCATGGAGTCTTATTATTGAAAAAATCTATATAACAACAAGAATAAATAACAAAATCTGGAAACAACATAGATTATTTACATGCATCACACTGATATTTACAATAGATGAGGGGGGATACCTTTAATGTTGGAAATAAAGTTTGAGGAACTACCATTTACTGGAAGTTCTAGTGCTTCACCTTCCATGTTTTCCAGTAAGAAAGTAATATTTCCTTTTGCTTTAGTGATTTTGAAAGGGATGAACCATAACAGGTCAAACTTTCCATGTTTACCTTTGTCTTCCCTTCTAACATCCCTTCTCAAAACTAAATCTCCTAGTGGGAGAGGTCTGTCTTTTGTCTTTTTATCAAACAAGGAATTCATATTTATTTGAGTTAATTAACTTATGGCTTACTTTCTCCCCGTTCTCTTGGATCTCCACTAGGTGATTTATCCTTCAAGTTAGGGAGTTTGGTTCTTCAACATGTAATATTTTGGTGACCGGCATGGCTAGATGTATAGGAAATATTGTTGCTTTCCCATAGATCAATTGAAAAGGATATTTCCCAGTGGACCTTTTAGGAGTGGCCCTGTTAGCCCATAGGGAAAATTTTAGTGGGGAGTCTCAATTTCTATGGATTTCTGCAATTGTTTTCTTCTAGATCCTTACAAACATTTTATTGGAGGACTCATCTAATATATTTCCCTACAGATAGTAGGTAGTTGAGTGACCAACTGTAATGTTGAATTTATTACAAAATATAATAAATTTGACAGACTTAAAAACATGAACTTTATCAGTCACACTTTTGACATGACAACCAAACTTGGCCAAGATATTTTCCTCCAAACATTTTATGACCACAACATCCATTGCATTTCAGACTAGGATTTCTTCCAACCATTTTATAAAATAGTCTTTGGTTGTGAGTATCCACTTGTGTTTGCTACTAGGAGTGTGTATCTCTCTGATAAATTCTAGTCCCCATTGCTTGAAAGGCTCTTCGATAAACAAGGATTAATGGGAGTGGGGCTAGCTTTTATTTCTCGGCGAACATTTGACACTTTTGGGAGGCCCAAACATAAGGGTGAATTTATATGAATAGGTTGGGCCAATAAAATCATGCTTTCAGTATCTTATGTGCTGTGGTCTTCCAGCTGTAGTGTCCTCCACAAATGCCACTATGGAAATCATCCATTACCCTTTGAGTTTTTGTTTGGACCAAACACAATAGTAAAATTCTAACAGGGTCCTTCCAATATAGTTGACCATTTGATATAATAAACTTTCGGGCTTGTAATATTAATGCTATATACTTAGATTTTTCCATCTTCAATGGGCACCTTAAGAATAAAAAATAATGAATGACATCTTTATACTAGCAAAAAAGTTTCATATTTGATATGAATATTTTGGAACAATATCTTGATCATTAGCTATTGGGTCCCTTCTTCGTCTTCTTCTACTAATAAGTTAATCCCCAAGGCCTAGAAATTAGACTCATATAATATTTTATCCAACCCCTGTCCTTTGATGAGTTTAGTGGGCTTGATATCCATTTCATACTATAGAATTTTGGGAATCTACTTGCTTCTTTTTCCATCACTATCCCCTTGCACTGTGACATATTTAATAACCACTCAAAAGCTATAATTTTATAGTGTAGGACATAAACTCTAAAGGAATTTAAAGCTTTGACTAGGGTGTAAGCTTGTTTTACCAAGATATTATATTTGAATTCTGCCTCCCATAACACTTGACTGAAGAAGGCTATAGGTTGCTCGTGAACTTCACTATTCTTTTGAAATAACACAAAACTATAGTATGAGGGGAGATGAAATAAAAGATGTAAAATGGTGTTGAATAATCTGGGTTGACTAAGACAAGAGATTCTGCAAAAATCTCTCTTGATCATAGAGAGGGATTCCTTGGAATCTAGATTCCACTTCACTTCATTCTCCTTCTTCAACATCTCTGTGACCTCTTTCACTATCTCTACATATTTGGGTATAAATCTTCTCAAGTAGTTAATCCTTCCTAAAAAAACATGTACCTCTTTCTTATTTCTTGGTAGGGAAATGTGGTTGATGGCTTCCAGACATTCGGGAACAATATTCACCCCCTCTTATGCTACTATATGCCCCGACAACTTATGTTCACTTAGAGCAAAATGAGATTTATTTGGATTCAAAGAAAACCCATATTTCTGCATTTATCAAAAGCGAGTTTCAAATTCACAATGTGCTCCTCATCTATTTTAGAAAAAACTATGATATCATCCAAGCAGACCACTACCAATTTGTCTTGTTCTCCCACAAATGCTATATCCATGCCACTTTGGAAATTTTCTCTTGCATTTATAAGACCAAAAGGCATTCTTTCATACATGAAGGTTCCCCAAGGCATAGTGAATGCAGTTCTCTTTTGGTCATTGGGATGTGCTGCTACCTGATTATACTGTAAAAATCCATCCATCATGGATATCTGAGATGAGACCACTACCTTCTATAATATACAATCCATTCCTAGTAATGGGTAGTTGTCTTTTAATGAAGCTTTGTTGAGGCTTCTGAAATCCACACATAACCTTATCTCTCTATTCTTTTTCTTGATGTAAACTAGGTTTTCCACCGACTTAGAGTACCTCAAGTGTACAATGATCTTGGCCTGAAGTAACTTCCTTACTTCCTTCTCAATGGATGGGAGTAAAAGAGGATGATCTATCTGAGTTTCTTCTTATAAGGCTTCATTCGATTTTTTAAGAGAATCTTGTGCTGAATAATATTTGTATCAAATGTCTTTAAATAATCATATGAACAAGAAAATACATATTTAAAGGTATTAAAGAGATTTAAGTACCATTTTTTATATTGATGAGGGATCCCTTTTGACAACTTAATCATTCAGGGTTTGTCCTCCGAGCCAATGTTGCAATCCTCCACCTGTTCATCTACCCCCTGTTCAACAGGTTTTGAGTCCACATCATTGGGTTTGAATATTCTCTCGAAAGAAAATAGGCCATGGGGAATGGTGTTTCCCTTTAGTTGCAGAACTCTATGTCCTGCAATAGTTTCTTACCAAGTAGTAGGTTGTTCCTCTGTCACTTTTTCATCTTCCTGGTCGACCACAAAATTGGAGAATTCCCCATTGACTTTCATAAAGCACTTCATTTGTTCATAATCTTCGAACACCTACCAGTGTATCACATTATCTGGCACTGAGTGTCTATATATAACTTCAAATTCACATTGGAGAAGTAAATTTTGTGGTGGCTTAAAATTACTGGTAGCTATAGCCAATAAGTCGGCCATTCAATTTCCTTCCTTGGGTTAGAATTGGACATTAAAATTTAGGAATAAATTCTCCATTAAATCCAAAACCTCATTTCTGTTACCCTTTAGCCTGGGGTGCTTAGTCTGAGATTGGCTCTTAATTTTCTTTACCACTAGTTTTGACACTCCAAACATAGTCAGGAATTCAATGTTTAAATTTCTTACTGCTTTCAGACTCAACAGTAATGCCTCATACTCTGCCACATTATTGGTTGCCTCAAATTCCAATTTGAATGAGAGAGGGATCAAGATACTCTCGAGAGATATCAACAACACTCCTTCTCCATTACCTTCCTTAGAATTAGAACTATCGAAATACAACTTCTAGTCTTTTCTACTATCTTTGAGATGATGATGTAATTAGGATGCAGGCAATACCTATGTTTCTTCCAAAATAAAATCATGTTCTTCTAGTAGTAGGCATGAGAGATCCCTTTCTCTGCCATATATAGGAGCACTATTTGGGTAATCATGTTTTCTAACTATTTTAAGAAACCCTGATTCCCTATACAATTGCCTTTCTTCTTCACCAAATATAGGGATGGTAGCATAGGTCAAATCCAATTTGATGGAACCTCCAATCTTTGACCCCTAAGATATGGACAAAAGAATACTGAACCTTGTAGGGATATCAACTACTACAATATCAATTACTACACCTTTCACTGGGATCTGGGCCAAATTCACCACTAAGTCCTTTATCATTCCCAAGCATTTTACCCTCTTAGAGTCAAAAGAGTAGAGATCTTTGTATTATTTGGTTATATGTAGACCTAGTTGATCCATTCTTGATAGTGGCATCAAGTTGTGAGAAGTGCCTGAGTCCAACATGCATTTATGGAGAAGGAGGTCATGTACTACTAGAGTAACGTAAAAAGGTGCTAGGAGGGATCTTGTTCTTCAACATAGGGTCCAAAGATGACCATTGGCCTTTCTTCTTGGAGATTTAAATTATCATGTGATTGGACTGAATGGGATGGAAACATGAACTGGGAAACTTGGCCCTTATAGGTGGGATGTTTCAAGAGCTCAGTTAACGAGATCAAGATTTTGACTTTCTCAAGATCTTTTTGAAGATTAAAGATAACAGGGCATTTTTCTATAGTGCCAACCTCTACTGTCTGTTTATCTTTTTCAAAGATGGGCCTAAAGGGGGGAGGTGACTTCTCTTCTTTGAGAACTTTGGGCTTATGGCAGTTTGGATCTAAGGACTACTTATTTTTTTGAATAATTGGATCTAAAGGGCTCTTATCCTTGTTAGCTGGTCTAGGAGGCTCTTGGGATGAGGCACCTTTTTTTTTGTTCTTTCCCCCTCGATCTCTTTCTATATGATTGAAGATCATATTTCCTATGCGGCTGAGCTTGCATAAAATGTGCGGAATTCTTGCAATAATCATATATCTCATCATCATTTTGTGTTGCATCAAGATCATCCCCATCTTCTTCATATGCTCTAACTCCTTGTTCTTCATTAGAGAAAGAGTAATACAGGTTCCCCTGAACCTCATTGGCATCTTGTATATGTTCCTCTTGATCATCTTCTATATATAATGGAGGATGGATGTTGTCTTTCTATCCTTTTCTATTGAAACCTTGATTAACAACCTGAGAATTCTATCATGGAAGGTTTTTATTTTCTAGATCAAGTTTCATCAGTTTATTTGATAAGTTCTTTAATAACTTATCCATTTCCTCCATTTTTTGTTCTTGGGATCTCCTTCCACGACCTAAGGAAGTGCTTCCTCTTTCCCATTTTTCCTCTCTCGAGGGACTGTCCTATTTCTTAACTTCCCCATTGACCTAAAATTTGCTTCTACCTTGAGACCATCGATTTGAATCTGGTCCAGGGTCTGGGACTTCCTCTCTTGAAGTGTGACACCAAACTTTGATTTGAAGGCTCCAACAAAAACTACTCTGCCAATGGGCCGTGGATGTTTTATCTCGGTAAGTAGACTATTATACAATTTATTAAATATTTTTATAAACCTAGAGATGTGCTCATCATGTTTCCTTTTCATAGAATTGAACTCAGTAAGAATATGTTCATGATCTCTCTTTTCTCCCCACTTATACATAAAGGAGTTTTCCATCTCTTCCCAAGTATTAATGGAAGCATCCAACAAGGATTTGAATCATTTCCAAGCTTCACCATCCAGATATTGGACAAAGAGCCTTAGCACCACATCCAAGTGTTCGACACTTAAATTTCCTACAAAGACACATAAATCTTCTAGGTGTCTCTATGTTGATGTATCGTCTTCTCCATTGAACCTGGGAAAGCCTTTGAGATAATCTTGAGGCATGGAACTTAAAGGTTGATGTAGGTCTAAGGGAGTATATTTGTTTAATATAAAACTTGGAACAACCATTTGGAGAGAGGTGGTGGTGCTAGGTTTATTAGCTATCCCTGAGCTATGACCAATTGTGAGATAGTTGACTAACTATGGAATGAGAAACTATTCACACTGTGAGTAGGGATGCTCTTGGGGATATATCTTTCCTTCTCAACTTCAGGGAGGGGAGGAAATGAGAAATAAGGGGGGTTGACTCAAACTTCTTCTTCCTTGACTTCTAGGGAGGTGGCAAGAGTAGATGATCACTTTCTGAAGGATATACTAGCACTTTAGAAAAAAATCGGAGCAATGAATTATGGCATTCTACGAGTTGGATGAGGATGTTTATGAAAACAAGGAGACAATAGCATCAATATTGGGGTCTTTTTCCTTCCAAATCCTTTTGGATTTCAGTATTTCTAGGTCAAATATAAATGAAATTATTTGCTGAGAAGTATCTCAGTGGGTATGGGGCCTCTTAAAAGCCAGGGTGATGAACTTATGGTTTGATTGTGGATACGCCAAAGTGATAAATCTACAACCCACACATCTTTGCTCACCTTATCAAAGAGTGTATGAATTTCGTGCCCAGGGAAAACATTATCTAATCCATTCCTTGATAAGGACGCAACAAGATGTTGTCACTCCTAGAGACAATATCTGGGTTGATGGGAAACCAGTGCCTAGGACATCCAAATTAGTGTTGTAAAATTTGTATTAATGACTTGTAGCACCATATTTTTTTACATGTAATTCAAATAAAATTGATTTAGAACCATTCATAAAGATACAATGTGTAAACCTTCACACACATAGGAATATACATGAATATAATCATCAATAAGTGGTGGACAATCCAGATTGAGAGCTTGCAGCAAAACAATTGTTAAGATACATGTGATTGTAGAAGAAAGTAGAGAAGAAATCCATCATACAAATCTTAAACCACAAGAATTTCATACATCTAGATTTGGGCAGAAGTGAGAGAGAGGAAATGTTTGTGGAATGCTAAGACACATGGAGCTCTTTTAAAGACTTACTTTCCATACTCATACATGCAATATCCATTAACAACTTGATCTAAATGAATCTGCATCTTATGAGAAATATATCTAGCAGCTACATAACTTGAATTCTGAGAATAATGTTTAACATATATGAAAAACACAAGGGGATATGAACATACTGCAATCCAATAAGTTGGAATCACCAAAAATCTCGCATTAATATTACGAGAAACACACATACATGAGATTCATAACATGGTCTTCATGAAATTGGAAAAGAGTCCTTTCCAAGAGTTCTTTCAAAAAATTCTGAACCTTTCTTTCTTCTTTCAAAATGGTTTATATAGGTCTTTTGTGAAAGAGAGAGTTTTGTTTATAGGATATCCTTTCTTGATTTAGTTCATGATGAATAAGCACCTCAAAACTTCAGTGTGTCTGACTACACAACTGTAATTAACCAAAATGTAGCCATTTAACAAAACAAAATAAAACATAAAATGCGAATAACATAAAAGATGTAAATACAATGTAAAGATTGACATGATTAAAGATATTCTTCAAGGACGGTGGAATGAATAAGCATGTTGTGGAGTGAATTGCGCCTGAGGATTGACGACTCAGATAACTGGTGGATTAAAAAAATGTTCACATCCCTGCCATAATGGTAGAGGTGGGAGAGGAGCGGATCTGAACCATTGATAATCGACCTTTAAATCGATTATACCAGAATAATCCAACCTATGATGTAGAAGACTTCTAACCATCCCAAGTAACTATAATTCGTTCTTCAGGAAGTTCACTACTGTTTTACCTTTGAGAGTGGTTGTGTTCTAATGGGACAAACTTGCCTTACTTTTAGCTTCTACTAGCCTCTGATTTTATTTTTCCTGAGAGAGAAACTCCCCATGAAGTCCTTAATAATTAGCCAACCTGGCTCACAATACTCTGTCGAATTCAACATTGAAGGAGATCACCTCCTTTTTCACTACTCTGAGGCACTGTTCAACTCTAACCCTGGATTATTTTTTCAAAACAACTTTTGATATCTCCATTACAACACTGACCCTGTTCACCAAAGCAATGGGTGTTAACTCCTCAATTGGCCTCTCATTCACAAAGTGAATGACTTTCTTGGCAATTTGGGAATTTGTTTTGCCTTCCTCTTTAGCATCCATGATGGACTAGTTGTAGTCCCTGCATGAAACTTTTTTCTCATATATTAATGTCACATGTTCCTAGCTGAGATTCATTTCCTCGATGACCTCCTCCAATACTATTTGTTAGAATTCCAGAAGAGACATATGCCCCTTCAACTTTGTCTTAAGCACATTGATCTCTTGTATTGTAGATTGCAGGTTCTTGTAGACAAGTTCAATATTTGTTGCAATGATTTGCAACT
The DNA here is from genome assembly GCA_000404065.3 of Pinus taeda. NCBI lineage: Eukaryota > Viridiplantae > Streptophyta > Pinopsida > Pinales > Pinaceae > Pinus > Pinus taeda. The sequence continues at coordinate 61,557 of APFE030736535.1, read as the reverse complement.
ATTTTTCTTGCTAAGCCAGTCTTGCATTTACAGAATCTAAATCCCTTTTTACTTTCTTCAACTAACTTTTCGAGAGCTACACTTTAGTTAAGTCTTTGGTGCGCTGCTCAATCAGTTTTTGTGCCGATCCTCTGGAATTGCCACCGCACATGCATGAGAGTTAATCTTTTCTTACAGTTTCGTCAATATCTGTTGTAGTTCTACCACTATCTACTTAAGAGCCAATACCTCATCACTTCTGTCCACCAACTCTTTCATTAGTGTTTCTTTTTCCATCTCAACTTGAGTCAGCTGTTTAGACTGAACATGTTCACTTCCTGACATCTTTAACGTGTGTCTTAATCCATGCATCTCTTTCTGAGATTGTGGAAGAATAGATTCTACTATGGTCTTATCTTCTGGGTTCACCCATAGCTTGATTATCAACTCCTTATAACTTTTCTTATAAAGATATAAGGCTCTGGAATTGGCCTTCTCCATTTCACATTGTTTGAATTTTTTTCTTATAATGTCTCAAATTTGCTAATGGTCATGAATTTTTTTCCAAGATCGTTGTACAAAATCTCCCTACCTACTTATAAAGGTTTATTTTGTCTGGTAAAGGGACACTTTCTAAGTTCAGAGAGAGATCCAAGGTTTTAAATTGAGGCCTTGAAGGTATGACTGAGCTATTGGGTGTTGTAGTGAAATCTTCATCTGATCATGTTCTAGGTCCATGGCAGCTAGCAACCTTGTTTGGTGAGATGTTGATTCAGAAGCCATTATTCATTGCATTCTTTCCTTGGTCTTTTTTTTCTCTTCAATGGACTTTCCAATAAGATAACCAGATCCAGTGGTGGCAACATTCTCCTAAGGGTCTGGGATGGTCAATTTTGTAGTGGATGGACTATAAATGAAGGTGGATCCTCTAAAGTAATCTGAAAATAAGGTTGATCTAGTTCTGCTTCCAGTAGCCCTATCACAACGTCTTCTTCTTCTCTTGAGACTTGACTCCTATACTTCTTATTTATATGAGCTTTTTCCATCTCCGTATCCCCAGCTTGGTCAATGGTCCTCTTTGACATTTTGCTCGTAATTTTTTGGGATTCGATATCCATTTCTGTATTAAGAGGTCATGAATCAAAATTACCTTTCCATTCAATTTTGGGCCTGGGGTCATGTGTGTAAGTTTATTCTTTTATCTTTTACTTCCTTCGGGAAATGATGACTTGGGGATCATAGTGCAAAGTGTCTCCTTTTTCAAAATCCATGGATTCACATAAAGCATTGACTATTCTAAAATTCTATCTTGTCTACACTAAGGATCTGTCAAATGAATTCGAAGGCACCTTCTTTAGTGTAGAACTTCTTCACTTCCTGCCTACAAAGAAAGGTCCTTAGTGTAGGATTTCACTTCTTAGTGTTGTAGTGAAATCCTACACTGAGGACCTTTCTTTACAGGCATGAAGTGAAGAAGGTCTACACTGAGGATCTATTGAATTAATTCAAGGGCAAAGATTCTCATAGGCATGAACACCGGAAAATGATAGGGATGAATCTCTCACCCGTAAACTCTAAGCTCTGTGTAATGCTCATAGAGGTACTAATCTCCTACCACAACCTATTTACTAAGTTGGAAGAATTCTTTTTGTTGAGGGAAACTTATGGGTGGAGAGGCCCCATGGATAATCATGTATGTAATGGCCATGAAGGTCAAAATGAATTGAGAGTACCCACCAAGGCCATGTCTTCTTCTCATAGATATATTCCAGTCAAAGATGAAATTCCATTGTTTATTAGGGGAAATTACATTAAGGCCCAAACATTTGAACTCTTGGACGTGGGTATACAAAAGTAGTAGTGAAAGTAAGAAGAGGCACGAAAGAAATGAAGCTGGAAGCATATAACTGTCGATAGATAGAGCGAAATGTCGAGCAAAAAACTAGGTTGCTTCATTTTATGTAGACATCCTAGGACAGACTTATTGATCCTGTGGGAGCTGTCTTTCCTAAAAAAATAGACTATTGCAGGTAGAATAGGTCAAACAAACTCTCTTAAGAGGGGAATTAAGAAATACTCATCTACGAATAGGGATTCAACTCCTGGGGCAAGGGTTTGGTCCAAGAATCACTACTACTCGTGAAGAGGAAGGGTAGCGAAGTGGTGAGCTAGGGTAGCATCAATAAAAGATTTCAATGCAGGAGAGGAAGGGAAAATTAGGGCCTTCTGAATCAAATTGGGAGTTACCTCTAATATTTTTGTTCTTGAAGGGGAGACAGAGTAATTCTTTTCATCCAGGTATGCCACAACAAGCCATGGTATAAACTATGGGAAGTGATAGACTAAGGGAATGATTTGCAGGTATAAGGAGGAGTTAACAAATCGAAAGGAATCTTCTCCCATCACATGGCTATTAAATAGGTCAAAGCGAAGGTTGGCAAGATGGTAAGAGCAAGTCAGGCTTGTAATTTGGCTCTCGTAATTCATTAGGGGCTCAAGGTTAGAAGAGGACTTAACCTCATGGGTTTTAGGGATTTTGGGAACCCTTTTTTTCATTTTACCGAGTGAACAAAATACAAAACATAGGTGGTTGGGTGACGGGTTACATGGAACCCATAAGAGCAGCTAAAAGCGACGTTGGGAGGAGGCCCATAGGTGGTTCGGGTACTTTGAGTAGGAGGTCTTGCGCATGCGACCAGATTAAGATATTATTTACTCAGAAACTTTAGAGTAGCTTTTGGGAAAAGAGAATTTGAGGACAAGCTAATTTATAGTAAGGAGAGGACAAATGAAGAATTGACAATGTCAATGAAAAGAGGATGGAAATGTGGCGACAGAGGATTGGTCAAGAAAGGAGAAGCAGAGAGAAGAAGCGGGGGGATTATAAAACAATTTTACCTTTAGCACTGTGAAGGCTAGTCCTAAGGGGCTAATGGATGTAGTCCACTTGGTAGGTGGGCCCCATTGTAATTTGGTTGTCAAGCCCATAGGTGAGTGAGCTCTTATCCTCAACCCTGAAATTCATCCAAGTCGTTGGATTGATTGTTGAATTTTCAAAGCCAACATAACCCTGAATATTAACATCCGTGCAAATTGCATCTGTGGAGCTGGTTCCTGAGCACCATTGCTCTGTAGGGAATGGCAATCAATGTGGAAGAAGTAGGGTCTTTACTTGTATGGTTGCTTGGTCGTTTTGGCTACAATTTTGACATGTACCCCTGCAACAACTGCCTTGCTGTAAATTCTTTTAATCATGCATTGGTCCCAAAACTTTGCTTTAGCCGTTGTTCCTCCCTTGAACTTGATTTACATAGCCTTATTAAGATCTTTTGAAAAATATCAAGGCTAGGGATAACACATTTGAAGGGTGAACTTATAGATCAAGCATATGTTACCCTCCTTAGGATTGTTAAAAAATAAAGAGGTACTGACCATTATGGTTGGGGAAATTGGAAAATAGGGTATTCCATTTGCTAATGGAAAGTGATTCACTCTTGAACATGACGCTATTCCACTTCATCTCTATGGCTACTGGGATGGGTAATCTGCTTGTATATTTGTTATCCTACCATTTTTAGAGCCTCCATTTAGGTTTTGGGTCAATGATGCCAAATCTATTCAGTGGTGTTGGTGTGTTCAAGAGAAGTCATTCAAGTAATATCCATTACAATACTCTTAAGACTTCATTCCAGTTCCATATCAACATCATTCTATCTCAATCATGATACCCATTTCATGTCATTGATGGGGGATACATCAAGTCCCTCCTACAATGGGTTGCTTCTTGTCGACATCAACACATTATCTAGGAAGTTGACTTAGAAACATTCCTTGGTTACTACATTGGTGCTTGCATACATCGATGATAAGTTTCCTCACTCTTGGTGATAGTTTTACATCAATAGCCTTTGATCAAAAGATTCTATGTGGTGTTCAACATAAACTCATTTATTCACTCGATAACAATTGTACCATAGTACCTTGAGAGCCATTAACATCATCGATAGTTTCTCTCACATTTGTTAACTACTTACATCATTGACTAATAATTAGATGGTGTCTACCATGTTTGAAATCAACTCATTGATTCACATGGTTAGACCCGTACATAGGTTGGTCGCGTGAATGAGATAGAGGAACCCATATCTAGTTTCATCCACCCAGGCTGTGATTTTAGGAGTTATAAAGAGATCACAATCTATGATGGCCATGATCATACAAATAATCATCCATTTATGGGTCCACCACTTGTCATCTGTGGATGCACATTTTGATCATTCTACATGTTATGTTAGATTATGTTTTGAGTAAGGGCATGCCTCCCTCAGCAACAAATATGTCACGATGAAAATGTATTGTAACAAATGAAGGTCACTGGTTATTCTTGATCTTGACTTGTCACAAGGTAAAGCATTGCAGTCATCAGTCATCATTTCTGACTTTATACTTTAGGGAAATTTGTTATAGGTCATTTTGTCACATCCGATCTATAGGCCATTTTGTCACATCCAATCAATAAGCCTCCTAATGGGATCAATAAAAATCCCATTCCCCCTTGTCATCATCATTTCAAAAATCCCTAAACATGCATCTTTCATTCCCTAGAGTTTTTTTCTTGAAACTTCATCATCTGAGGTAGTTTTAGGGCTAACGCATCATGGTCTCTTGCTAGACAATGTTCACCTACAATTTGCTCCACTGTGGCCTCCGTTGATCACCTACACGTTTCTCCTCTTTGCACCTACGTTGGTTCTAAAAATTCACGAAAAAGAGATAAATTCTAGAAGCCTCATATTCTGGAAGCTTCCAGAAATTGTTATAACCATTTACCTCAGATAAAACATTCAAATCCTATCCTGCCCAACTTTGGAGTTTGCATCCCTTATCCTTTGATCCCATCCTCCCATCGAAGGTGGTTCTAAAACCTTATATTGTTAATTAGATAAGAATTCCTAACTTACCCCACTCCTATATATATTTAAAACCTTGCATATGCAACGGTTTGGCTTTTGGAGAGCGATTTTATCCTTATGCTGCTGAGGTGAGAGATTTCATTTCATGCATTTAGGGTGATTGGAGGTGCACATTGTGACAAGGAGAGGAAATTTTAGCCTTAGAGGAGTTCTTCTACAATATAAACATCTATTTATGGTTGTAAACTCCTTCCATTTGTATTAATGCAAATAATTCTCTATTTTCCTTTATATGATGTTGCTATTTCATGTATTTCAATACCATGTTGATGTATTGAATGGAGTATATAGATGATATTACATAGATCTCATAGTTTCTTAGCTTATGCCATCTGACTGTGCAGGTTCTAATTTTCGCAATCAGGGTTGGAATTAGAGAATTCAAGCTAAAGAAGGAGCAAAACCAATGACAGATTCCAGGAATTTTGTCATCTATTTACTTTAACTAAAGCATTAGGTTCCTTATTTCTCTATTGTTTTAGGTTAGCTACCAAACCTAGGAGAGATATTTTTGTTTGCAATTATAAACCTGTATAACATTATTATAAATGGGGAATATTTGATGGCCTGGAGAAGGGGTATTTTCACACAAATTCTCTAATTCTCCCAAAAGTTAACCCTCTTCTAGGGTGTGCTATTTAGGGTGGACCAATACTTTAGGGTAAGGAGGTGCCTTTGCTTTAGGGGTACTCTCTTCCTTCTCTTCTTCAATATCTCTAGGTGGAGAAGGTTGGTGATTATTGGGCAACACCTTTCCAGACCGAATTTTGATCTCTTGGATATCCACAACATAAGTAGGATATGATGTATTCGTACTATAAACCCATTGTGCTTGCTTATTGTTTTTGTTCAGACTGGGTTGAGTAGGCATTTGAGGTTCCTTAGGTGGGGTATCGTGAGTAATAATTGGTTGAGATTGAGGTCAACGTAGTAAATTAGGACGTTGGGCTGTTTGAGGCCTCCATCCTTGTGAGGGGTTTCCCCATTGGGAAGATTGAGGTGGATATGGATGGAAAGGAGGGTTAATAGCTCGAGGAGGATATTAAGGAGTATAAGACCAAGGAGGAGGTGTGGGACATGAAAGACGAGTGGAAGGGTACCGAGGCTGGAAAGGTGCATTCTAATTTGGATTATAATGAAGATAGTGCAAACCTTGCATGCCGTTTTGTTATGGATGAGGGTCTTGAGGCATCCTTTTGTTAATGAACTAGAGCTTCTCAGAACCACCTTCTGCCCCTTGGGATACAACCTTCAGATCTGAAAGAGGGACATTTTTCTGTTGCACATTTTTGTTCACAGACATAGCATACTTATATGACATTTAGTGGGCACTCATTTTTAGGTTGTCTCTTAGTGCATCTAGGGAAAAAGATAACAAGTGCCCTTTCTGCTTCCTCTTTTTTCCTTTTGATTTGAATAGTATCCATCTATAGGGAAAATTTATGCAACATTTCACTCTCAAAATACTACAACATACTTCCTATCTCTTGTTTGATGGCTAATGTAGAGGGAGATGAACTGACCAAGCCCTGACTAGACCTAATATTTTTCCTAGCAACCCTAGAGTGATATTTGAATAATGTTTTGATGTCATCACAAGGAAATTAGTAGATGTCTCCTCCATACAACATGTTGGGGGTTTCCATTATATCCTCCCTGATCCCTAAGAGAAGAAATAGTGACTCAGGGTTAAGGGTACAATTAGCCTTCCTATAATTGAGTTGGAATCTTTCCTCATAGTCCTCTAAGGAATTGTTTGGTCCTAGGGTCATTCTAAAGATTTCCTCCTTTGTTTCTTTAGACCTACAATAATCCTTGTACTTTCCATTGAATGATTATTTCATTTGGGCCCAGGTAGCAATGTTGCCTCCAGGTCGACTGATAAACCGGCACAAGACTGCATCTTTGAGGGTAGATTAAAACCACTTCATCTTCTGTTCATCAGAGGCATAGTCATAAGTCTTTCAATGAACAAAAAATTCAAACATGAAGGTGTCAGGACCCTCAAAGGTTAGGCCATGGAAATGTGGAAGGGAAACATGGATTATAGTCTTCATTATTGCCTCCCCATTTTTTGAGAAATGGCAATAAGAAATTTTAGTTTAATTTGTCATTGAATTAAACTATGAATTAAAATATAATTCTTTTATCATAGCAATTTGAAAATAATTAATTAAGTTTAATTAACTTAATTGATTTATGAAATTCGAATTAGAAGTCCTTTAGAATACATGTATATGTTCTCCCTAACTTATAGGAGTTAAGGATGAGTTATGAAGGAGTTGTAATCAGGTAACTCAGTTTATTGAGTTAAGTCCAGTTAAATTAGTTCCAATCAATTTCAGGAACTAATAGTGAGTAAACAATCAGTTGGGACACTAGTGACCTAATTAGTGATACTCTAGTTGATTGAAGAATCCACCATCAGAAACTCATGCATGCTAATTCTGAGAAAGACCCAGTTGGGACTAGAGTGCATGTACAATGTACTATTTGTTTTATATTCTTTTGAGCTACACTGATAGTGCATGCATTTAGGAACTGATTCTTGAGGGATTGCACAATTTTTAGAGGCTTTATTTCCCTTTAAATAAAAGCTATCCTTCATAGGAATTAAACATTAGAATAAAGACTTGGAGAGCTTGTGAATTGGCTAAGCTTTGGCCTTGAACTTGCTTATGAGTTAGAGATTGAATTCGCTGAGTGCTAGGATTGTTGTAGAGAGAAAAAACATTGTAATTTCATCTTGATTTTCTAGATTAATAAAAAACATATAGTTGGGTTTTGAGCTGTGGCTTTCCTCGGATATTTATTGTCTAATGTGCCTTTGATTCTCTTCCTCTATTGATTATTGTTTGCTCGATGTTTATGGGCTTCCATTGTAACAAGTAGAAGTAGATTCTTGTCTATTGTTTTAGCAGATTACATGAGCTTATGAATCTACAGGTTTTTCTACACGTATTAGAGCAAGATAGTTTTTTGGGCTGAGAGTTCGCAAAGAATTTCTGAGAATTTGTATGCACAAATTTCGTAAACAAATTGCATATTTGGATTCCTTTGGAAAATATACCAAAATTAAAAAAACAAATAAGCCAAATTAGAGATTGGATGAGGGAGATATCGCTGATTTAAAATAAGCTCTCTAGAGGAGATTTCGAAGTTTTGAGTTTCTGGGTTACAGGTGAAAGTTGAATTTGCATACATACTTCAGGATTGATAGATGGAATTCCATGGGTTGAGGCTTGAGTATGCCTTGGAAGGAAACTTGAATTTTATAACCTGGAGGGACAACATGGAGGCTATGCTAGAAGATAATGGCTTGAACGAATTCATTGAGCAAGAAGTCCCCAAGCCAGCACCTACGGATGCACAGAACTTGGCCGAATGGAAGAAGTGTGTGGCAAAGGGAAGGTCGATAATCCTTGAGGGAGTTCAAGACCAAATTGTCTTGAGTCTTCATGGAAAGTAAACTACGCATGCTATGTGGAAAACATTGATGACCTTGTATCAGAATAACAATGATAAAATGAAGTCGGAACTGAAAGATAAACTTTGTAAAATCAAGATGGCGAAAGGAAAGACGGTTCCAAAGTACTTGGCCAAGTTCACTCAATGTCAGGATGAACTTGGAGGTATTGGAATCACAGTTGTTGATGAGGATCTGGTGAGCCTTTCCCTTCTTGGAGTCCCAAAGAGTTGACATAGTTATTAGAACTCTGCCAACGGTCAGGAGAAGGTACCAGATTGGGAATGACTATGGTAAGATTTGATGCAAGATGAAATTAGGAGGAACACTAGGGATGTCTCTTCATCAAATATTGATGATGAAGAGAACCGTGCCTTAGCGTTTAAGGCAAGGAAGGGGAAAGGTAAAATTTCTCATTCCAAATAAAATTCTTATCATGGAGGTAAGATGAAGGACATGACAAAAGTTAAATGCTTTCATTGTTACAATATTGGACACTTTGCTACAAATTGTCCATTGAAGAAGTATAAGGAGAAGTCTTCAGTAGGAGCGGTGGGTGAGGCTTTCACCTCCCAATTCAAATTGGACTTTTCCCTCATTACATGGATGGTGTCTTCAATGATGGGAAGTGTCTGGTACTTAGATAGTGAAGCTTCTTTCAACATGACCAGTGAGAAAGATCTCAAGATGCATATCGAGATGGGTGATGACGGTAAGTATAGTGTTACTGGTGTGGGCACTATTACATTTCAGAGGGAGCACGTGGCTCCACTCATTTTGAAGAATGTTATGCATGTACTTAAACTGACGAAGAACTTGGTATCTATTGCCATGCTTGAGGATAGAGGCTATGATGTGATCTTTTCAAAAGGAAAGGAATTCCTTCGAAACATAGACATGGGTCAAGTAAAGTTTAGAATCTCTATAAGATAGAGGTAGAGGATTGTGTTGCTTTAAGTTCAAAAGTGGAAAAGATGTTGAGCATAGAAGTTGGTAGTTGTGGCATAGGAAATTGGGCCACATGCATCATGGGGATTTGAAGATATTGCAAAAAATCTCTTCCTGTCTTCCTAAAGGTATGCTTGAACAAGTTGATACATGCAAGGGTTGTACTTTGGGAAAATATACCAAATCTTCCTTTGGAGATAGAGATAGTCAAGCAGAGTCTATTATGGAGAGAGTCCATTTAGATGTGTGTGGAACATTCTCGACAATATCCATCACCAAACACATGTATTATGTTATATTTGTAGATGACTATTATCGTAAATGCTGGATATTTTCATGCATAGAAAGGATTAGATATTCACAAAGTTTTGTGAATTCAAAGCATTGGTCAAGAATTATTTAGGCAAGAAGGTTAAAACTCTATAGAGTGATAGCAGTGGAGAATATGTCTCCAATGAGTTTAAGAACTTCTATGTAGCAGAAGGAATTAAATGAGAGTTGATGGAAGCTCATAATCCTCAATAAAATGGGCTTTTCAAGAGGAAGAACAGGAGCATAGAAGGGGAAGGAAAGGCGATGTTGCATGATCAGGGCCTACCACTAAACTTGTGGGCTGAGGCATGCGATACACCAATTTATGTTCAGAACTGTAGCCCACATCGGATAATTGAGAGTAAAACACCAGAGGAAGCTTATTTTGGTAAGAGGCCAGATGTTGGTCACTTCAGGATGGGTCATCGGTTTATTCCCATGTGACCAAAGATGCATTGGAGAAGCTTGAGCCAACAACAAAGTTGGGGAGATTTGTGCAGTACACTAATACTCCCACAACTAACGGTTGTACATGCAAACTAGTCAGATGATAGTGGTTCTTAGGGATGTCAAGTTTGATGAGGAGAAGTCCATGTGAGTATCCCTTGAGAAGGAGCTTGTGCTACATGTAGAGGAGGAACTTCTAATTCCTAAGGTTGAGGAGCCTCAGATTGATGTGGAGCAGCCACATGCAGAGGTTCTGGGAGTGGAGACATCCACTTAGGGAGAGTCTTCCAGAGAGGGAAGAAAGAACACTATAGAGGTTGACAAATTGTTGGATGATGCATGTGAGAATGTGGAAGCACCCTCTTCTCAGCACAAATAGAGAAGCTCACCAGAGAGGTACATTGGATACATGGAACTTATGGGTGCATGTGTTGTGACAAAGCCATCTTCCTTTCAGGAAGTATTGCAGTAGCCAGTTTGTGTTGATGCAATGGTGGAGGAGTATGACTCAATAGCTCAAAGAAATGTTTGGGATGTGGTCCCAAGACCAGAGGACAAGTCAGTTGTGAGCTCCCGTTGGCTTTAAAAAGTAAAGTAAGCTGCAGATGGTAGTGTTGGGAAGCATAAGGCCAAATTTTTGGCCCGTGGCTTTTCACAGTAGAGGGGATTGACTATGATAAGACCTTTGCTCCTGTTTCAATGTACTAAGCTATTAGATCTATTTTGGTACTATCTTCACAAATGGGTTGGAGTATCCATCAGATGGATGTGAAGACTGCCTTCCTCAATGGCATGATTGAGGAAGAGGTGTACATAGAGAAGCCCAATGGTTTTGAAACTTTGGAATGTGAGTCACATGTGTGTCAAATCAAGAGAGCATTGTATGGGTTGAAGTAAGCACCTCGTGCTTGGTACACCATGATAGATAGCTACTTCACTATGTTGGGCTTCATGAAGAGTGAAGCAAACCGAACCTATATCACATAGTGGTGGAAGGTAAGATTTTGATCATTGTAATTTATGGAGATGATCTCATACTAATAGGTGATGAGAAGCTCATCAAATATTGCAAGGAGGATCTTGTAAGAGAATTTGAGATGAAGGACATGGGGCTCATGCTTTAATTTCTTGGAATGGAGGTATGGCAGGGAGATGGGAAGTTGTTTGTTTCTCAAGGCAAGTATGCCAATGAAATACTTAGGAGATTCTGCATGGAGAGCAGTAAACCCATGGAGACTCCTCTAGATGGTAACTGGAGGAAGGAGGATGCTACATCAGGAGAATTAGTGGAAGCTACTGTTTACAGGAAACTTTTGGGTTCACTCAGGTATTTGGTGAACACATGACTAGATATGTGTTATGTAGTTAACCAGCTATTTAAGTGATGGTTAGGCTTACCAAGTTGTATTGGAAGGTGAAAAAGCATGTATTGAGATACCTCAGAGGAATTACTAAGTTTGGTTTGTGGTACAAACAGACAGAGGGAGTGAAGCTTTAAGGATTCATCGATGCATATTGGGCGGGGAGTTCATCTGACAGGAAGAGCACATTAGGAGGGATATTTAGTATTGGATCAACTGTAGTTTCTTGGTACAAGAGGAAACAAATACCGGTTGCAATCAGTTTGTCAGAGGTAGAGTACATGGTTGCAATTCAAGTAGCATGTGAGGTTATCTAGATGAGGAAGATCCTCATTGGTTTGTTTTGTCAATAGATGGATCTAATAATGATTTATTGTGATAATCAGAGTTGAATAAAACTCTCTGAAAATCAAGTTTTTCATGATCGGTCCAAGCATATCATGTATTGGGGCAGATCATGTTTTTAGATTACATTCCCACAGAGGAGGAAGATGCTGACATCTTGACAAAGGCATTGCCAAGATGTAAATTCAAGTTTCATAGAGGAAGGATTGGGGTAGTGGATAATCCCTTTCTTTTTGAGAGGGAGTGTTGAGAAATGGAAACAAAAAATTCTAATTTAATTGGTCCTTAAATTAAATTGTGAATTAAAATATAATTCTTTTCTCATAGCAATTTGAAAATAATTAATTAAGTTTAATTAACTTAATTAATTTATCAAATTTGAATTGGAAGTCTTTTAGAGGACATGTATATGTTCTCCCTAACTTATAGGAGTTAAGGATGAGTTATGAATGAGTTGTAATTAGTTAAGTCAGTTTATTGAGTTAAGTCCAATTAAATTAGTTCCAATCAATTTCAAGAAATAATAGTGAGTAAACAATCAGTTGGGACACTAGTGACCTAACTAGTGCTACTCTAGTTAACTGAAGATTCCACCATCAGAAAATCATGCATGTTGATTTTGAGAAAGACCCAGTTGAGACTAGAGTGTAGGGACAATGTACTATTGGTTTTAGATTTTTCTAAGTTGCACTGATAGTGCAGGCATTCATGAATTGATCCTTGAGGGATTGCTCTACTTTTAGAGGCTTTATTTCCATTTAAATAAAAGCTATCCTTCATAGGAATTACACATTGGAATAGAGAATTGGAGAGCTTGTGAATTGGGTAAGCTTTGGCCTTGAGCTTGCTTATGAGTTGGAGATTGAATTTGTTGAGCCTTGGAATTGTTCTACAGAGAACAAGCATTGTAATTTCATCTTGATTTTTTGGATTAATACAAAACATATAGTGGGGTTTTGATCTGTGGCTTTCCCCAGATATTTATTGTGTTATGTGCCTTTGATTCTCATCCTCTACTGATTATTGTTTGCTCGATGTTTATGGGCTTCCGCCGTAAAGAGTAGAAGTATATCCTTGTATCCCTTTTTAGCAGATTACATGAGCTTGTGAATCTACAAGTTCTTCTACACCATTGGTGTCTCTAATAGGGAAAATATCATATATTTATTTTTTTATTTTTTTCAGCCATGGTTTGGGTAGGTGAGATAGGTTATTCTTCCCCTATGAGTTCCTAAATGTTTTTAGGTTTCTCATAGAGAGTGTCTTCTAACTCCCATGTAATAAGAGAGGGAAATTGGAAACCACCAAAGAAGAATCAAGGTCAACTGCTTAAAGGGGTGGGGGTTTTTGGTAAGAATGTCCCTTGACTATCCCTACTTCTAGAAGGCATGATAGAACAAGGTCTATTTTTTTTTTGAAGTTTCTCTCTTTTTTTGAAGCTTTTAAATTAATAAGATTGATGCAAAATAGAAAGAAAAATAACAAGTAACTCCTAAGTATAAACAAAACCTACTTGGACACCTCCCCGACAATGGCACCAAAAAGTGATGAGCCCTGGTATTGCACTGTGGATGTTGCAACTCCCAAGGCCCTCAACTTAAATTATCAACCCAAAGTTCATACAAACTTAGAGCTGACAATGCTATATGCACATTAGGTTAAGTTCTACTCATGTTACCCTCAGTCATTAGATCATATCGAGGTATTCAAAGACCACTCCAACTAACTAAAATTATCATTTCTTATCAAATCATATCATGATTGCAAGGAAATGAACATGATTCTAAATACATAAATGAAAATTCCATTCATTAAATGTAAAGGCTAATTGTAATTGCATGAAAGGAATAAAATAATGTAGTTGCAGAAGTAAACTATGCTATTCTACTTGAACACTAATAAAATCAATAGTCTACTTGCATGAATCATTTATCTAATTGAAACTTGCTTGAAAATGAGGAATTCAACCTTCAACCCAACTATGGAATTTAAAAATACTGTCTAATTCTACTTACTTTATTATGCTTGCAGTGAGGAAAAGATGGGGTTGGAGTGGTTTTAGAGTCTTCCTTAATCATTAAATAAAATCCCAGGGGCCATTATTCAACTTCAAAAGGAATGATTCCAAGTATGCAGAAAATATGGTTGGATTTAAATAGTGCTACAAGACTGCTATAGGAAGTGCTACAAGAGGCCCTATTTTGCTAGAAGAGGGGTTCCGAGAGGTTTCTGAGGGAAAGAATGGTATATTAAAGGTGAAGGAAGGTGGATGAAGGTGAATGAAGGGTGTGGGATCCATTTTTCCAAGCTTATTACCCCTTAGAGGCCTATCTTGCACAAAAGTTTATGCCCACAGTGTCCTTCATTTGCCCTGGAAGGGTGATCTTGGTGGTAGAGTCCGAAAGAAATATGAGGGGTCCACGAGAAAGATGAAATGGCCTAAGTGGATGTAGATGAGTGTTCCCACCCTTGAATGTCAACAAAAATCCTTGTAGACTAATCAAGTACATGCATTAAATGATAAATATTACAACAGAATAAATAAAAGTGGAAAGATGTGTTGAATTTTGTTAAGATCTACTCTATCCTTCAACACATACCTATTCCAATTTCCTTACTAGTGATACTAAATTCCAAGTTACAGAAGCCAAGCATGCAGAAGAGTTACAATCAAACACTTTAGAAATTTCCAAGAAATCATAAACACATGTTTTTGGTTTGTTGTTGTAGATCTTCCAACCACACTTCCCACAAGAGAGGTGGTGGTCAAACCCAAAACTACAAGTTTTATAATGTAATTCCTACCTAAAAAAAGAAGGAAATGCAATGAATTAAACAATAATAAGGAAAGAATACATGATAGGGACTAAAACCTCTGGGTTGGGCCCAAACACAAGGGTGTCAACCCTCCAAAGTTAACTCAGATGTAGGCCAACAATACACTTCTCATTGACAGAAAATAAAAGTCACATACAACATATAAAAGATGAATATAATGGTATTAAGCACTAAGATATTTTTTTTCCAAAGAAAAAAATCAGTAACTTTTTATTAAAGAAATAATGAAAAGTTACACTAGCACATGCTAAGCATACAGCCACAAGGGCACTAGTGCTGACGCACCCAAAAGAAACGTTAGAAACACTAACGCGAGCAAAGAAAAAGAGAAAAGAAGAAAAAGAGGGAAAAAAGGCCCCAGCATGAGCAAGAAAAAACTCATGCTTCAAGATTTTCTCCCTTTTTTCTTCTCGACCTTACGCCACTCACCCAGAGTGGGCTCAGACGTAGCAATGACTAACTGATTTGTTTCTTTTAGCTTCCCTGATTCTTTGTCTGAGTCTGATGTGTCTGATTGATGTTGTCATTTGTTACCCCCCATTCTTTGCTCCACGCATGTCGTCTCTGCTTTGTTTTGCTGAGTCTCTACTTGATTTGTGTGTGGCTGTTGATCCTTGTTAACTACTATATTTTATTTCTGATTTTCTATTTCATCGTCCTCTGTGGTGGTATCATCCTCTTCTACCTCTGTCTCTTCCTCTTTGGATACCGAAGGGGCTTTCTTTCGTGCTGTTCGCCTCTTTAGGACTTCATCCAAATTCTGCCATCCTCTAGGCTTCCTTTGTTGTGGCTTGCTCTTACTGGGACAAGCTTTGAGCAGATGACCTGTTTGTTGACATCCCCTGCACCTGAATGCTGTGTTCTCATAATCCAATGGTTGTTTCCACTGAATATTGTTAAAGGTCAGGAAGATGCTTTCAGGTAGTCCTTGGCTGAGATCTACCTCGACGCATATCCTTGCAAAAGTGAAAATTCCTTTTAAGTGTCTATCTGTATCAATCTTTAGCATTCTTCCAAGGGTATTCCCTATAGCTGTTAAGGTCTTGAAGTGCCAAAAGTGTAAAGGTAGATTATGCAACCTTACCCATACTGGCATCCTTGAAACCACCATAGTGTTGGCATCAAATTCTGGAAACCATGGTGTGACAAATAAACCCGCACTGCCCCAGAACCATGGTCCTTCATGGAGGATTTTATCCCTTTCTTCGTCTTCTTGAAATGTAACTATGAAGAAGCCCTTTGAACAGAGGTGGATCTGGCAGTCTTTTGTCCACACTATGTGAATCCATTGGTACAGTGCCTCGGTTTTAGGCCAGAAACCGTTAAACCTACAAATAACAGCTTTATTTTGCAGATCTGTGAAAATGCATTTTACCTTTGGAAAATCCAACGAGATGGAAGGGCTTTCTAGTGTTTGGTCCACGATATACTGCCCTGGTGAGGTATTGTAAGCTGCATGTTCTTTTCCTTGTGAAGGAGCTTTCCCTTTGGCTGCATCACGATATGAGCCTGTAGGTTTTGATGTAGATCCCTGAAAGCCTTTAGGGCCTGCACCCGAGCTTCCTCCACTCAGCCTTGAGCTTAAAATGATGGTTGAATCTCGACCGATGCCATAGTGCTGTAGAGAAAGATTCTCCTATAGAATTTTGCCTGCATGTACCAGACTTAGCAGATTTGAAGGGATGCCTGTATCTGCTTGTATTTCTTCCTTTATATTTTTTATCAGTATTCCTGTCCAGATTTTCTTGCACATAGTTTTCCCTGACAGCGTTCTTATGAAAATTTGGGTTCGATCCTGTTCTGGGTCCTTGTGGGATAGCTTAGATTTTTTTTTCTCTGATCTCAATACTATTTGAAGCACATGGGCTTTTAGATCCGGCCCAGATCTACAGTCTTTGTGGACAAGGGAGACCGGATCTGAACCGAGCAACCTCTGCATGCCAAGAAGGGACTGAGGAACGCAGACAGGGCATATTCCCCAAGAAAAAACATCCACGCAGAAGAGCGGGTCGCCCGGAAACTGAGTGGGGATCGATTGATATGAATCATAAAACCCCAGACTATGAAAAGGGGATTCCATAAAAGCCTTGAGGAAAACGAAATGAACCAAAGAAGGGGAAAAAACCTCGGATACCTGATTGATTTGATTCGAAACCCGTGGCTCCTTTCTGATAATGGATCCAGACCAGTTCCAAAGTGTGGCATCGAGCTTTGAGGAAACCGCTGACCGGCTCCAGCCATTTTCGGCAGCGACCAATGCAATGGGGACGACGGCATCGACTGGACTAGCAGCGACGAACCAGTCTGTAGAGACAGCGACGGCTTCGAAAGGACCTGCATCATCTAACAAAACTGTGAGGTCGGTGGCGGCAGAGCATGAACCTGCAGAAAACTTAATCTCGCCTCTGCCCGCCATCATCCTCAAGCACTAAGATATTAATAGCTACTCCTCTCTCCAATAAAATTTCGAATCCTAATGAACCTTTAGGCTTGTTTATTTATACAAAACATAGATGAAGGGAGAGTTAATGTAGTGGACAAGCCCCCTATATTCTCTCTAGATGTGCCCAACAAGCCCCTGCATAGTAAATATCTCCAAAAATGCTTATTTTTCCTGCATATTAATCACATTAGGCCACACAATACCAAAAGAACCATTTAGTATTCCTACTAAGCATATTATGGATAAAAATGGGAATTAATGTGAGAAAAGGAGAGTTTTAAGAGTTTGAGGATAGCATAATGGGAGTCAAAATTTACCTATTGATGGGACCCATTAGAGGGCATTATCTTCATGGAGACATCTTCATTGGTATAGTAAGTACTTTATATTTATGTCTCATCCTACAAATAAAATTACTACTCTGCGCAAGGAAATCAATAAATTTGTTGGTACATCAAATTACCTTGCATGGGATAAGAGAACAGATGTGATTCTCATAGAAAATGAAGTTTTTGAGTATGTCAAGGGCTCCACCACAAACAAATCTGAAGAAAAATCTCAAGCGTTGTCAAATTGTATGAAAGGATAAATAAGGTATCAAATAATCCTCATTGAATCTATCAAGGATTCTCTCATTCCCTTTGTAACAAAATTGAAGACATCAAATGAGGTCTATGACAAGCTGGTAGAATTGTACTCTATAAGTACAACTAGGGAAATAATTCATTTAAGAAATGAATTATAGAAGATGAAAGTATCAAAATAAGAAGTGATAACTTCATATATCATGAAGGTATCTCAAATCAAAGATCAACTGCATGAGCTAGGAGAAACCATGTCAGATCCAAAGATGACTACTTGTGTACTCAACGCACTACCAGATGAATGGGGCAACTTTGTATCAAGCATTTACGGAAACAAGGAATATACACCATTCTGTGATATATGGGAATGATGTAATATGGAATAATATAGATTAAAAGAAAAGAATTTCATTGGATCAAATCAGAAAACACAAACATTTGTTGCTATGACAAGGAATAAATGAAAGTTTGGAAAATTTGAGCCTCGAAAGAAATTTCAAAATAGGATTAATATGTCTAATATTTAGTGCTATGGATGTAATGAATATGGGAATTTCAAGAGGAATTTTCCTAAAATCAAGAAGGGAAACAAGAAAAGGAAATAAAGAAGTGAAGCCCACGTGGCCGAAGAAATAGATGAATCGAAAGAGAAGAAAACAAAGAAGGAAGAAGTGAAAAACCTTTACTATTAAATATATCTCATAAATCAAATTTATTTTTAAAAAGACAACAGTCATGGTAGGAATAATTGCAATTATGATAAGATGCATTATATCAATAATTGAGATGACATCATATTAAAAGCATGAAAGGTTAGTAGAAACAACATTTTCATGGTTGGGAAAAGTAATCTAGCAAGATAGGAAGATAATAGATCATCAAACTTCATCATCATTAGAGAGAAGAATTTGAAAAAAGGTATCATCAAGATCCTGCATTAGAATATTTGTTGAAAAGGTTTACCTCTACATGGAATAAGCAAGTGTTACATAGATAGTCTACATTCCAGCTAGTGTGGGATCCATAGTTTAGAAGGATGGAGGTATGTGAAAGAAATTTGCAGCATGATAATTTAGTTGAAGTACTTCTCCATCTTCAAACAAGGAAAAATAAGTAGATAATGGAAGTCTGGATGTTCACATGAAAGAATAGTTATGCATGTATTTGGTAATTTTTATTTTTTTATAGATAGAGCCATGCCATCACTCAGTTCCAGATGGAATGGTTAGAATACTCTATCTCATGAGCATGGTTGAATAATAATGAACTCTTCCTTATGAATGACACATAAAGGTATAAATCAATATTCCTTAAACTATTCTACATTATAAACATGATATAATCAACATCATATGGCCTCATATGAGGTGGTGGACAAAAAATGTCTCTATGCAAGAAGAGCTATATATATATAGAAGATCTCAGGGAAGTAGTATTTGAAGAAGGCGAAAGAAGAGTTTGTGAATATGTGTCTACAACTACTTAATCAACATATGATATTAAAAGGATTGGCTATGACATATCCATGAAAAAGTTATGAAGACCTCCTGTAGAATATAAGGAGGTGGACCATGAGTTTTCTAGTAAGAAGGAACTATGTATAAATATGCTAAAGAAAGGAGTATGTGAAAATGTTATGAAGACCCTGATGAGTATGATGAGGAAGGACAACCTCAATAATGGAATCCTTGTAGATGGATTTGTAAAGAATAGATTTTGATGTTGTAGAAGAAGATGTCATGAAGAAGGGTAATCATAAAGAGGTAATTTTATTTTTGGTGTTCATTTTGATTTTGAAAGCATTTGGTTGGATTGGAATAAGGCTACTAGCAAAATGTTATAAAAATTCAGCTATAACTAGTACACATAAATTATGATGGATGATCCTAAGAAGAACATGAATTAGAAGAGGTAGCAATATGGAGGATAACTAGATGAAGAAAAATATGCCCACTTTCTGTAGGATGACGTGTCTAGAATTAATTGGTTCAACATTATGTTTCATTGAAGGGAAGAGATGTAGAATATGGATGGAGCCCTAGAAAGAAGTTATAGGAGAATATGGCTCCATGATATAGAAGTTGAAGTTTATATATGACCTAACGATGCATAAAGTGGAGCCCTACAAGAAATTGATAGTACCATGATATCCACAAGAGAATATATCGTTTTTGTTGGAAATAAGTTCCTAGTTAACATGGAGATTGGGTATATTCCTTTCATGTAAAGGAATGATCCAATCCTACCTAGTTGAGAGGGAGAGATATACACATCATTCTTGTCTTCACATTATGAAGAAATAATGGAGGATTGGGTAAGCATCTGATATTGATACTAATACTATTTGGGGATGAGGTAGGGCATCCACTATGTAAGAGTAGTCAAAGAGGAGATTCCATGAGGATGTCTAAATTGAAGATAGGAATGGTCCTAAAAGGACATACCTTGTGAACATCCGACTGGGCTATGTTCCTTAGGAGACAGTGACAAAGGTGTATATAAACCATTGTCTACCCAACATTGTTCTCTAATCTAGTGTAGAGATAGAACTATTATTCAAGGCCTTTATATATGACAATGTTGGTTGATAGGATGAAATGCACTGATATACGATAAAAAATAGCTGATGGTATGACTTACCAATCTAAATATTCTTATGAAAACTCTTCAATATGAGAATTTCCATTAACGTCAATGTATTATGAATACCTCCCTAGTTAACAGAGAGTGTTGAAATGTGCAAATAGGTTCGGTCTCGTAATATCTTATGTATTCTTGATTTTATGTATTTGATGGAAAAGAGAAACAAATTTATTATTATTTAATAGCATGGGTTTCATGATCTAGGTCAAATTTTTTTAGGTCAAAGCACCCATTGTGTCCTTTTAGCATTTTTCATAGAGTCAAGAAGTCAAAAGAGTCATTGTCATATGTGAAAGACCCCATTGAGCATCTTGTATCATGTCAAAATAATTTATGAGTAAAATGTGTCAAAATTATTCCTCGAAGACCAAGTGAGCCTACAAGAGAAAAAATTGGTCAATATAGATTAAGTTGGCCTCATTAAGGGCTATTCAAGCCTCACAAAAAAGGTATATATAAGTGTAATTGACCTCATTTGAAGAAAGTGTCTATCCAAGTTCGATCATAAGAAGGAAGAAGCAAGAAGACAAGACAAGAAGAACAAAGAACAAGGAAAAGGAGAAAAGAAGCTAGGAGAGATAAATTTGAAGTTTTCAGGCCTCTCTATCTCTCACGTGAGAAGGAGAGGTAGGGTTTTTAAAGCTACTAGGTCAAAGTTGAAAAGTTTCTGGGTTGATGTTGTGAAGCTACTAGGTTGAAGTTGTAGGTGAAGCTGCTAGATCAAAGTTGCAAAAGAAGTTGCTAGGTTGAAGTTGCAGAAGTTGCTGGGGGTCGAATGTGTAGAAATTTGCTAGGCTAGAAGTTGCACAAATTGTAGGAACGACAAAATTTGTTTCTCATAAAAACAAGGTTAGCATGGTCTTGAATGTGTCTCAGTATTGTGAGTAACAGGTCTTGGAAATTTTCATTTGAAGATTCTATAAGAAGAGAATAATTTTTGTTGGTTTTCCTATCTAGGAGAGGTTTTGGGTCTCACTAGCAACCTACATCTTGTGTCCATTTGTTCTATCGATCTTCATAGTTTGGTTGCTATTTGATGATAAGAAAATTATAATAATTAAGTGAAGAAGAATCTAATTACAAGTAAATGATGATAAAATTAAGGAACATAACAAGCAGTAATCAAAGTAAAGAGAAATCACCCTAATCTAGTTGCCCTAGATTTATCAACACCATCTTTCCAAGGATTTATTGCATAGGAAGACCAAGGAGACGTGTAGAATCTTATATCCACTAATAAAAATTGAGCCAATTTTCAACATCCCTTTCTCATTCTTTCAAGGAGGTTTCATCGCTATAATGAAAAAATGAGGTTTTACTAAACATGGAACATGGTGTAGTCAGATTTTCAATGTTTTTTAAATTCATTGCAATTCTGATCCCTCCCATATATTGGTAAACCAATGAAAGGATGATATTCCAGTGTCACATGATGAATAAAAAACCGTAGTTATTCTAGCACCAAAAGCATACATGTTTCAACAAAACATGTTGAAAGACAAATGGAAGTAGGAGTCTTCTGGTGTCGCATGATCGACAATAATAATGGTCGATATATCATTGAAAGCATGCATATTTCAATGAAACAGGTTATTATAATCTTGATGGAGTTAGTATTATCTCTATCAACATCACTAGGCATTGGAGTCAAAAGACAAATGGAACAATTACTGTTAGTAGATTGACGACCACCATTTTTTTGAAAAAATATTGCTATATCATTGACACTTTCCTTGTGACAGTTATAGGTTCAATATAGTTGCATGAACAACATTCGAATGAGTCAATTTTTTTCATAATATCAACGAGGCACTTTTTTTTTTTCTAGTATAAAAAAATATATCTGGCCACATAAATTTTCATTAAGTTCATAATCTTAGACATGAAATTACTTTGAAATAAATTTAAGGTAACATAGGCTCACAACTAATTTCCAGCTATGACACATTAGCAAGGGCCTATAACTTTTCATCAGGTTCAAAATCTCACACATGAAATTAATTTGAACTAATTTTTGGGTTTATTTTGGTTGGGATTAAAATTTTCAATTACCAACTTGGTAGTGTTTTGCATGGTTGTATTATAATCATAAGTGTATCCTTTCAAAATATTAGAAAGAAAAGGGTCCATGACACCACTATATAATAAAAGCGAAACTCTTTCACAAGAACCTCACCATGCGCATTAAGTATTTTAGCATGTAGGTTTTCACAGATCAACATATTATCAACATGTTGTAAGCATTTTCTTTGGTGAAACTACATATCATATTTTTGTGCCCAACATTGTAGATGAGCCTTGACCCATTGTGAGAGGAGAGAAACAATGAAAAATATAGAAACTCTTTTTGCAGAATCGGGAGAAGCCTTCAATATCTATCTATATATATATATATATATATATATATATATATATATATATATATATATATATTATATATATATATATATATATATATATATAAGAGAATAAATTAGAGAGGAATAAAACCAAGCAAAGAAAAACACAATACAAAATTCCATCAATTCAAATGCTTATAGAAGCAATAAACCTAATCCACCATTAGGTGAAAAAAAATACAAGACTAATGGATGAAAATTTAAACAATTTCCCAAGTGATGGCATGCCTATTACCGTTCTGTTTTTCCATGTTGGCATTTGTAATGATAGTTAGACCCTTAAGATCCATGTGCAAATAATCGACGAGATTGGGGATCATATGTGCAAGCTTCCAATTCAATATGAGGGCTCATAAAAATCCCTACAAAGTTTTTCTTCATTTAAAAGTCTCTATTGTTGTAAGAGTGTTGACTCAACATGCCAATGGACTTAAAATTTTATTTTGAATCAACATATCGATGGACTCTTAAAATATTTTTTAATTGGAATTAATAATGGGAATGCCTCTTGTGATACACAGATAACACGATCTCTAAAAAAACATTGCGAGGCTTATGATGTCAAGGATGATAAAAAATTTCCTACCGAGAATGCCATATCAACTCAATTTGTAATGAGGACAATGATGGAAAGTGGCTTTGGATGAAATCATGGAGTTGGTTTACACTTTTTTATGAAAGAGGGTGGATTTGGGTGGAAAAAATAGAATCTCGATCAAGCCTCTTTTAAGTGCTTGATCAATATCCTTGGGCACTAAAACAAAACCTCGATTGAGGGTTAAAAACTAACCCTTGATCAAACTATAATGCTCGATTGAGCTTTAGGGCTCGATCTAACTTTAAGGCTTGATAGAGTGTTAAGGATCAATCGAGCCATAGGGCTCGATCAAGCCTTTTTTGTTTATATATACTACTCCCGCGGTCTGCGCGTGACATTTTTATAGACCACAGGAACTTGATTGAGAGTTTGACAGTAGATGAAATGAGATTATTGGAGCTCGATCGAGTAATGGAGCCTTCAAACCAATCTCACCAACCACCCTACCAACATCGCAAAGGATTAAACGAAGGTAGGTACTCTACTGATTTTTTTTTTTTTTTTTTTTTGTAAAATGTAAAATATTAATTTAAAAAAAAACAAGCATGTACAAAAACCATGAAACCATATCAAAAAATGTGAAAATCATAAAAATAACCCTTCAGAAAAGCTTAGAAAATCACAAAACCAACCAAGAAAACCATATAAAAAAAACCTTCAAAACATGGATTGAAACCACAAAACCAACCTAGAAAACCATTAAAAAACCCTTCAAAACAACCTAGAAGACACTTTGAAACAAAAAAATAATTCTAATTTAGGTTTTAAAATTGTTTTCTACATGCATGTTTTGTGTATTAAATGCATATTTTCTAATTTTGAATGGTAATTTTTTTTTTTGTTCTAATTATTTTATGTTTTAAAGCTTTTCTTTAGGATTTTGTGAAATAAATTTTCAACTTTTTATTTTTTTATTTTTTGTTATTTAAAATGCATTTTAAATTTCGAGCAAATTTGACCAAAAATAGGCCCCAAAAAACTCCAAATAGAAAACAACAAAACTATAACCAATAAATAAGTAAATTAGGAGCTTGAGATTGACATGATGAATATGGTTGCTCATAATGGACTTGTATTTATGAAATAAGAA
>APFE030736535.1:2548-28328 GCA_000404065.3 Pinus taeda | reverse complement strand
AAACAAAGTTGTTATGCATGTCGAAAGACACATATATTAAATGTATTCAAAATTGTTCAACCATACATTCTTTCGAAAATTGTAGTACATCATAATGAACATATATAATGGTACCATGCAACAAAACTGTAAAATAATGACACCTCATGCCCAAGACACATAATGGTCCCCTGTACCAAAATTAATACATGCTAGCCAAGATACATAAATTAAGCAACAACGAGGGAGATATGGGTGCAAGATACAATGCAACTACCTGCATAGAATATAAAAACCATAAAACCATATGTTGCACATATGATGCCTACATACAACTATAAAATACCATATTAGTTTTAGGTGCAAGATATTATGCTATTGACTACATGAAAATAGCAAAAATCATACGAGTAGTGGAAGAACCTAGATGGTGCAAAAATAGAAAGAAATTAAATGTAATGTAAGGAGTGGGGATGATGATTTCGCTTAGAAAACAAATTTATTTTTCTGATAAGGCATGGTTTAATTTTAGTGATCCATTTTGAACCTCCATAACAGATTCAATACATATTTAGGTGATAAAAAATATAGCACCACCTATATATGTAAGATTTAGATTCCTAAGAGAAATGCAAGTGAAGAAGGTTAGTAATGTCAAAGTATTTTCTAATTATGTTTTCAAATCCAAAATTAAATCGATGTAATTTCTAATGATTACCAAATCTACAATATATAATGCATAATGCAACAATTTATGTTCAACACTTATAGGTGAAGTATATGCATTGTGTTTTGATTCATATGCATGGGTTGATTTCTTGTGTTTTCCTTTGAAAATGTCATTAAGTTTGTTATGATGCATATAATCCATTAGAAAAATTGTTATGACATACTAATTACTATACTGAATGGGTGGATTTATGTTTAGAACACCTATCTTAGGTTCTCAAATAGTGTCAAAATTAAAATGGTAAGGAATAAATTCCTCCAACATGTCCAATGCATCAACCTCTTAGATATTTACTTTTGTTATGTAATTGAAATTCATCAACATCAAACAAACAAAACCTTTAATATAATATAATATTATTCAAAAAATAAACCCTAAACAAAGTTGTTATGGATGTCTAAATTTATTCAAAGCTATTCAACAATACATTCTTTCCAAAATTGCAGTACATCATAATGAACATATATAATGGTACCATGGGACCAAACTGTAAAATAATGACACGTCATGCCAAAGACACATAATGGTTGTTTGTACCAAAATTAATACATGCTAGCAAAGATACATAAATTGAACAACAACGAGGCAGATATGGGTTTAAGATACAACACAACTACTTGGATACAAATATAAAAACCATAAAACCATATGCTGCATGTATGATGCCTACATACGACTATATAATACCATATTAGTTTTAGGTGCAAGATATTATTCTATTGACTACATGCAAATATAAAAAATCATACGATTAGTGGCAAAAGCTAGATGGTGCAACAATGGCAAGAAATAAAATATAGTGTAAGGAGCGGGGATGGTGATTTTGCTTAGAAAACAAATTTATTTTTCACTAGGAAATACATTCCATTGTATCCATCGAAGGTAGAAAGAATATATTAACCATTGTTTGATGCAAGCATTAGACTTAGACCCTGACGATTAGATATAAATGTGTTAAAACATACTCATATACGAAATAATAACATATCGAAGTAGAGATATAATAAAATTAGTAGAAGTAAATGTGAGTTCAAGATTTGAAAGCAGTATTGAAATATCTAGAAGCCAGTTAGATCAAATTTGCATTTACAAGTAAATTTCTTACAAGTAAATTCCACATTTCTCACTCGTTTTTGGCTAATGCTAGGGATGTATCTAGAGAAGAATATCATTCATTTTTATTAAATACTATGGATTTAGTTGTTGATCCATGTGATGGGAGTAATATGTATATAAATATATCACAAGAAATAAAAAAAAAGAATATTGATAGAGAAAAGTGGCTTACTAGTTACATATTTCTAGGTTAATCAAAATTGACACAGATGAACCATCAAATAAATGGATTAGAGTCAATAAAGCCAAAAATGAAGTATAAAACATCCAAATCATCCGATGATTATTTCCACGCCCGTTAATCACACAAAGAATACAACTTGAACTTCTTAGTTGTCCCCCTCTTTTCTTGAGCCTTACTTTTTCTTCTAGTGAATTCCAAACAATGAAATAACATTCCTCACAGGTAGCCAAAAAAGCTAGTAGTAATATCCCCAAGTAAAGTTGATAACCTTCATGGGAAATCTAAGTTCTTCACACTCCTTTTGTTAATACATGAAATATAATTAAAATTTATGTTCCTATAGCTTATGAAGAAAAGTTGAATGTTGAATTTTTCTCTACTATATTAAAGAAATATGTTATGGTCAAATTGGTATCTTTGGCGATGACTTGAACACCACCCATCAATCTTGGGAGAAAAAAGGAGGCTCCATATTTAAATATACATTCACAGAAAATATGGAAGAATTCATATCTTTTCTAGACCTTATTGATGTTAAACATGTCATACACAAATTCTCATTTGATTTTCTTAGAAAATATAAATTTGAAAAAAGTATAATTAGGTGGATCTTATCTTATATTGGAAATCCCTCAATGTCCCCATTGGTGGATGGTAGACTAGTAGTGTTATTTAAATCCATAAAAGGGATTCACCAAGGATTTCCTTTATCCCCTCTTTTGAACATTTTGTTGGCCGAACCATGAAACCACAAACTTGAACATTAGAGGTTATAAAATTAGATTCTACGTTAGGTTATAAAAGTTATTTTGGACCCTATACTAGGTTGGGCAAACCTACCAATTGTTTTCGGTCCGTGGTTTTCGATGCAATGGTTTTTAGGTCCATGGTATTGGATGCTTCGGAATGTATAAATATGTATTGTAACATTGAAAGGGACATAATGAAAAATCAAGCTGGTAGTCTTGGTTTTGGGATCCAAGGGAAAATCTCTATGTATATGTGTTTTATGTGTTATGCTCTCATATTGTTCATTTTCTGAGTTTTAGAATTCGTATGCAGATAATTTCTGTATGAGGTTAAAACCTACATTTGGTATTAGAGTTGTTTTGGCTTCAAGGGGATGCCTTTGTTGCTAAGGGGTTTCGCTCAGGCCTGCGGTAGACCCTGTTCAGTGGGAGATTTGTGAGATCGATTCTGGTGGTGAAAGAAGATGGCGACCCATGGAAAGATAGAGATCGAGAAATTTAATGGTCAAAGTTTTGAGTTGTTGAAGCTAAAGATGGAGGATTTGTTGGTGGATAAAGATCAGTGGATCGTGGTAGATCCAGGTACTAAACCAATGGGAGTGTCCGATGAAGAATGGAAGAAGTTCGATTGGAAGGCATAGAGCACAATACGATTGTTTGTCTCAGATTCAGTATTGTTGAGTGTATCAGGGGAAGCTACAACAAAGGCTTTGTGGGACAAGTTAGGGACCTTTTACCAATGTAAGTCTCTGGTGAATAAACTATTCCTGCGAAAAAGGTTGTATAACCTAAGGATGAAAGATGGAGACTCGGTGACAGAGAATCTAAACGCATTTAATACTGTTGTAAGTCAGTTAGTGTCTGTTGATATTAAAATTCAGATGAAGATAAGTGCATCAGTTTGTTGTGTTCTCTACCAGATTCGTGGGATAGTCTGGTTATCACAATAGGTAGCAATGCAACTGCCTTGTAGTTTGATGAAATAGTCTTGTCCTTGCTAACGGAGGAGATTAGATGGAAAAATATGGAGAGATAGAATGGTGATGCCTTTTCTGTATGAGGACGGTCCTAGAACAGAAAAAAATAAGTCATCGAGTGGGAGATCTAAATATCTAGGAAAACCTATAAAGGTGGTGTGCTGGAAATGCAGAAAAGGAAGGGCACTACAAAAGGGACTGTAAACCTAAAGCTCCTGACAAAGGAAAGGGATCTGAAGATGCTTCTTCTATAGAGGCGAAAACCACCTCAGATGAAGGTGGGGATGTGTACTTGGCTTCTTCAAGTACAAATGTAGATCGTGAGGCATGGTTGATTGAATCAGGTGCATCCTTTCACTTCACTCCCCATAGATAGTGGTTCTGTGAGTATGATAAATACGATGGTGGTGATGTCTTCTTAGAGGATGATAGGAAGGCTCAAATCATTGGTTGCAGAAAAGTAAAGTTGAAGTTGCAAGGTGGAAGGGTTAGAACACTTATGGGTGTTCTACATATTCCTGCATTAGCTAGAAATCTAATTTATGTAAGCAAGTTGGATGATGCAGGTGTAAAAACAATGTTCGAGAAGGATAAGTACAAGTTGGTTCGAGGATCACTGATATTGATGCAGGGAGCTAGGAATGGAACTCTGTACAAGTTGCAAGGTAGCACTGTTGTTGATGGGTGCAATAGTTCTGTGGTTCCTGAAAGAGGAGTAGAAAATCTAGTGGTCTCTGGAGAGAAGACCATGTTATGGCATCAAAGGCTTGGATATATCGGAGAGAAGGGCCTTCGAGTACTTCATGGTAAAGGTATGGTAGAAGGTATGAGTAATAACTCTCTAGATTTTTATTTCTATGAAAATTGTGTATATGGGAAGCATAATCGGGAGAGTTTCTCCTTTGGTGGTAAGAGGGCGAAACATATATTAGAGCTTTTGCACAGTGATGTGTTTGGACCTGTGAAGGTTCCATCACTGGGTAAGTCTCTGTACTATGTATCATTTATAGATGATTTCTCAAGGAATACATGGATATATTTCCTTAAGAAGAAATCTAAAGTCTTTGACAAGTTTAAAGAATTTGAGGCTTTGGTGGAAAACCAGACATAGAAGAAGATAAAGGTGTTGAGGACAGATAATTGTGGACAGTTTTGTAGTAAGGAATTTGAAGAATTCTGTAAGAAGTGTGGTATAGCATGGGAGAAGAATACTCCATATATACCTCAGAAAAATTGAGTTGCAGAAAGAATGAACAAGGCATTGATGGAAAGGGCAAGAAGCATGCTCAGTGGTGTCAGGTTACGACAAGAATTCTGGGCAGAGGTGGTGGAGATAGCATGTTACCTGGTCAACAGATCACCTTCATCAGCGTTGGAGGATAAAACTCCATAAGAGGTATGGATTGGTAAGAAACCCTCTCTTTCACATTTGAGGGTATTTGGATGTGATGCATATGTACATGTTCCAAAGGAGAAATGAATCAAGTTGGATAGTAAATCTGAAAAGTGCATCTTTATTGGGTATAAGGATGGTTTAAAGGGTTATAAGCTTTGGAACCCAGGAACAAGGAAGGTTGTGTACAGCTGAGATGTGGTGTTCAGAGAGGTGAAAGATGTTATTAAACATGAAGTCTAACCAAAGGAACCAGAAAAGATAGAGTTTGAGCTAAAGGAGGAAGAATCAGACTCTACAACACAGGAGGAATTAGAAGATGAAGAGCCACAAACTCTTGGTGTGAGAAGATCAGTTCAAGAAAGAAGGCAGCGAGAAAGGCATAGTCCATGTTCTTTTTGTTCAAATTTTGCTTTATCTATTACTGATGATGATCCCAGAACTATGAAGCAAGTAGTAGATTCAGAGGATGGAAAACTCTGGAAAGAGGCCATGGTTGGTGAAACGACATCTTTACACATAAATGAGGCTTAGGATTTGGTGGAGTTGCCGGCTGGAAGGAAGCCCATTGGCAGTAAATGGGTGTTCAAGAAGAAGACAAATGGAGAAGGAAAGGTGGAGAAATACAAAGCTCAGTTGGTAGCAAAAGGTTATTCCTAGGTGTCGGGAATTGATTTTGGTGATATTTTTTTTCCTGTTGCCAAGGTAACTTCTATTAGATTACTTTTATCTGTTGTTGTTGCTTTGATTTTGAGGTAGAACAGATCGATGTAAAGACAACATTTCTTCACGGGGATTTGGAAGAGGAAATCTACATGAAGCAACCTGAAGGCTTTGCGGTGAAGGGTAAGAAAGAACTAGTATGCAAGTTAAAGAAGTCTCTGTATGGTTAAAACAGTCACCAAGGATGTGGTATCAGAAATTTGATACATTTATATGGGGACTTGGCTTCACTAGAAGCAAAGCAGATCAATATGTGTATTTTAAATTAATTGGTGACTGTGTTATTTATCTGGTCTTGTATGTGGATGATATGTTGCTGGTTGGAAATGACAAATAAATTATCCAAGACGGTAAGACCCAATTGTCCTCCAAATTCGACCTGAAAGATCTCGGTGCTGCAAACTATATTTTGGGCATGGAAATTAAAAGAGATCGGGCAAAGAGGAAGCTCTGGTTAAACCAAAGGAATTATGTCAAGACAATATTGCAGAGGTTTAATATGCAGGATAGTAAACCGGTGAAGGTTCCTATTCCTGTAGGTGTGAGGTTATCTGCTGAACAGTGTCCCAAGTCACAAAAAGAGGAAGAGGACATGTCCCGTGTTGCATATGCAAGTGCAGTCGGTAGCTTGATGTATGCAATGGTCTGTACTAGACCAGACATTGCACATGCAGTGGGAGTATTGAGCAGGTTTATGTCAAAACCAGGGAAGGAGCACTAGACAACAGTGAAGCGGGTTTTCAGGTATTTGCGTGGCACTAGTGATTATGGTTTGTGCTACCAAGGAAGACCAGGATTGGACAGAGTGTTGGATATCGTGGCTTTGTTGATGCAGACTGGGTTGGAGATCTGGATCAGAGAAGATCTACAAGTGGGTATGTTTTTAACCTATTTTGGAGGTGCAATCAGTTGGATGAGTAAGAAACAATCTGTAGTGGCACTATCAACTACAGAGGCAGAATACATGGCAGCCACTCATGCAAGCAAGGAAGCAGTTTGGGTGCAGAGATTGTGTTCAAGTATGGGGTTAGTACAGGGAGCTATAAGGATAGACTGTGACAGCCAAAGTGCAATTTTCTTGGCAAAGAACCCTGCTTATCATTCAAAGACAAAGCACATTGATGTTCAGTATCACTTTGTGAGGGCTATGATAGAAGACAAAAAGGTGTTGCTGGTAAAGGTGGACACTTTGAAGAATACTGCAGATGCATTGAAAAAATCTGTGAGCTCTGAGAAGTTCTCTTGGTGTAGAGAAACAATGGGCATTTCAGGGCTGGAAAAATGACTAAACTCTCCTGTGGCCCCCTGTAGAAACAAAACAACAAGTGGGAGATTGTTGGGCTATGTTATATTCTTTCCACGAATAACCTACGTAGTGAACCGGGGGTTAGAGGGGGGGCGGAGCCCCCCCTTCGTTGCGCCGATTGCGCAGCGGGGGGGTCACAGGGGGGCCGCAGCCCCCCTGTCCGGGGGGTTTTAGGGGGCGGGTAGCCCCCCTCTACGGGGTCCAGGGCAGCGCCCCGGAATTTTTTTTTTTGGACCCTATATTAGGTTGGGCGAACCTACCTATGGTTTTCGGTCCATGGATTTGGACGTGATGGTTTTTGGTCCATGGTATTGGATGCTTCGGCATGTATAAATATGTATTGTAACATTGAAAGAAACATAATGAAAAATCAAGCTGGTAGTCTCGGTTTTGGGATCCAGTGGGAAATCTCTGTTTATATGTGTTTTATGTGTTATGCTCTCGCATTTTTTATTTTTCCTGTGATTTAGAATTCGTATGCAGGTAATTTTGTACGGGGTTAAAACCTACAATCCACATGAGCATGAAACTCCTTTTTCCAATATGAGAACACTAGAGTGGGCACAATGACCATTTGTTCCTTCAAAATGTTTAAATTGCTCTAGCAATCTTCATCCTGTAGAATGTTGCATCCTTCTTCAACAATCTTTCCATTGGCGCAGTTATTTACGCATACTCCTTGATAAACTTTCCATAATATCTAGTATGGACTAATGTTGTATGCAACTGCTTCACGTTCTTTGGGGCCTCCAAACTAACAATGACAACTATCTTGCAGGTTCTACCATCAATCCCTGCTTGCAAACCACATGACCCAACAATATTGATGCAGGAGCATCTAGATTTAGCTAGCAATGTGAAATTTTGTTCACATGTTGTGACTAAACAAGTTAAATTTCACTGATCTGAGTGGTCAAAAGTTAGCTTTTACTTAGAGGGTTGGATCTCTCAAGAAATGATCTGCATTTCATTATTGCAATAGTTAGAAATTGTTTTATTTTAGATTCAAAGATAAGTTGTTAGCATAGGTGTGTGATAGAGCTTGAAAATAGTGATTGACTGTTAGAATGTTTAAAGAAGAAAAATGTAATGTGGAAGGATTGGCAGGGATGAGAGAGGATTGAGTGAAGCAAGAGTCACATAATAGAGTGAGGATTTCATATTGAAACAGGGGTCTTTTGAAGAAATGTAATTTTGCTAAAGGGCCGAGACTCTATAATTGTTATTGTAATGATTAATTGATGTCGCGTGTGATTATATATCAAATCTATGGAAACTCTCGTTTTGCCTTTGTTTCTTTGTATTCGGGATAGAGTCGAATATTTCTTTGTTTTTATGATTTATGATATAAAACTTAGAGTTCAATGGAATCATAGCCTTTAGTATTATTAATTGTGTTGAAGCTCGCTTAAAATCTCCATCGTTGATCCAAGTTCGAACCAATGGTGCGAAACCCCGCCAACTGTTGGTTCACCCATATCGCATCGCAAATAAACATTGGTACGTGGTCGGATCACAGGCCTTAAGAAATTGCGAAGTGAGATCGCGAAATATCGCATCGCCAGAAATCCTATGTATGTTACCGGGCCCCAGCCATGGAACATCGCGATATGCGATGGAAGTGGGACCATTGGCTATATCACATCGTAACACTCTGTATGTAAGGGTCGAGACCTAAATGCTTACCCATAACAATTTGAGATTGCGATATAATCTGGACCATTGGATCTAATGTGTTACAATCTACGAATAATCGCGAGCAGTTCTATTTAAAAGACTAGAAATCAAATAGTCACAATAAAGGGGCACTGTAAAGGAGATAGCAAACATGGGGGCCGATTGTTAAGATTCCTTGAAACAATTGATTCTTGCATCATTTGTGGTAGCAGAGCAGAGATTAAGGTTGATTACAGTAAACATGCTGCTAAGGAGAGGAGTTGGCATTGGTCGAGGAAGACTGGAAGAAAATGCAGTTTTGCTGGAGGAGATATGAAGTCTACGTGCGAGGATGGAAACAATTGAGACTACTCACAGAAGAACACCTGATGAAGGGGATGACAATGCTAAAAAAGAATTTTTCGAGGAAGAATAAGAGGAGGAAAATGAAACTACGAGAGTTATTAAGATGCCGGTGAAAGTAGGATGAAAACCATAGGTGGAAATTCCTACGTATGAAGGGAGTATCAATGCAAAAGAGCTAATGGATTGGATTGGGTCATTAGACAAATATTTTGACTATGAAGAGGAAGATGACGACAAGAAGAAGGTGAAATTTGTAGTTACCAGATTGAAGGGTCATGCAACTATTTGGTGGGATGAGCTACAGACATCTAGAACAAGGAAAGGAAAGTCCAAGATCAAGAAATGGGACAAAATGGTCAGTAAGATGAAAGCCAAATTTATGCCTGAAGATTATTAGTTAAATATTTTTAAACAATTGCGAAATTTAAGGCAAAAAGGAATGTCTGCTAAAGAATACACAGAAGAGTTTTATAGATTGAGTATTAGAGCAGGACATGCAAAAGATGACATGGAGAAGGTAGCCAGATATATCAATGGCTTACAATATGACATACAAGACGAGATCAACTTGTTAAGTTTGAAGACTATTGAGGATGCCTATCAAGCAAGTTTGAAGGCAGAGGAGAAGATGTTAAGAAAACAGAATCAGAGGAATAGAGGAAGAAGCTCAGTAAGAGGTAGAGGAACTACCAAAACCAAGGGGGCAGCAACATCAGCATGAAGCAAGCAATTCAAGTAGAAGACCACCACAGAGAGGGGATTTTAATAGAGGAAGATTTGTGCCCAGAGGAGGGGGCCGAGGAAGAGATATTCGGTGCTACACATGTGGAGAATGGGGACATGTATCGTGGGACTGTCCTCATAATAAATCAACAAGTCAGAGGAATGTGAATGTGGCTGAGGCGAAGCTAGAAACACCTCGACTTATGGAAAAGGAAGAACCCCCTGAAGTAGGAGAATCCATGTTGTTGAGAAGGACATTGCTTAAGACAAAGAAAGAGATTGAAGAATCAACGCAGAGGAAGAATTTATTCAGAACTACCTGTAAATCAAAAGGTAAGTGTTGTAAAGTAATAATTGACAATGGAAGCACCGATAACCTTGTTTCTACAGAGATGGTGGACAAGCTCGGATTAGCAAAGACAGCGCACCTACTCCTTACAAAGTGTCGTGGTTGCAGAAATGACATCAGATTATTGTGACAGAACAATGCAAGGTTGAAATATAGATTGGTACGTATAAGGATTTAATATTATGTGATGTAATTATAATGGATGTATGCCATGTATTATTGGGGAGACCGTGACAGTTTGATTGGAAAGTTATTCATGATGGGAGGAAAAACACTTATACTTTGGAGAAAGATGGAAATAAACAACATTGCTGCCATTGAAGGATGACACTGACAAAGGAGCACTGGGAACTAGTGTTATGCTGATGAGCGAAAAGAAGTTGTTGCAAGGGATTGGGAAAGGTGAAGAAATGCATTTTGTTGTCATAGGGAGACCAAAGGTAATTTTAACTTCCACAAACTTAGATGATTTACCTAGAGAAATCAAAACTCTGTTAAATGATTTTGCTGATATTATTGTGGATGAGTTGCCAAATGCATTATCATCGATCAAGAGTATTAGTCATCATGTTGATCTAATACCAGGAGCGAGTTTGCCAAATAAAGTAGCGTACAGATTAAGTCCTTAAGAGAATGCAGAAGTTGGAAGACAAATGCAAGAACTGATGGATAAGGGGCTAATCAGAGAGAGTCTTAGTCCATGTGTTGTACCAACAATACTCAGTCCAAATAAAGGATCTGAATGGCAGTGCATAGATTCTAGAGCCATAAACAAGATCACAATCAGGTATAGATTTCCTTTGCCACGCATGGATGATTTAATGGATTGTTTGAGTGGATCAAAGTATTTTACTAAAATAGATCTGAACAGTGGATATCATCAAATAAGAACTTGAGAAGGAGATGAATGGAAGACTACATTTAAAACAAACAGTGGGTTGTATGAGTGGTTAGTGATGCCTTTTGGACTCACTAATGCACCTACCACATTCATGAGATTGATGAACAAAGTATTGAAGGAATATGCAGGCAAGTTTTTTATTGTTTATCTTGATGATATTCTAGTTTTCAGTAAAAGTAAGGAAGAACATGTAGGGCATCCTAAATTGGTTTTAAGAACTCTGCAGAAAGAAAAACTACTGATAAATTTGAAGAAATATAGTTTCATGAGAGAATAATTAATTTACTTGGGATTTGTAGTTTCTAAAGAAAGATTGAAAATGGATCCAGGGAAAGTCCAAGCAATTTGGAACTGGCCTATTCCCAGAAATATATTTGAGATAAGAAGCTTCCATGGTCTTGCAAGTTTTTACATAAAGTTTATCAAAGGTTTTAGCTAGACTTGTGCTGTTATTCTTTCCACGACTAGCCCACGTAGTGAACTGGGGGGTTAGAGGGGGGTCGGATCCCCCCCTTCGTTGTGCCGAATGTGCAGTGGGGGGGTCACAGTGGGGGTGGCAACCCCCTGGGAAATTTTTTTGGACCCTATATTAGGTTGGGCAGACCTACCTATGGTTTTGTGCATGATTTTCGCACATGGTTTTGGACATGATGGTTTTTCAGTCCATGGTATTGGATACTTCGACATGTATAAATATGTATTATAACATTGAAAGGAACATAATGAAAAATCAAGCTGGTAGTCTCGGTTTTGGGATCCAAGGGAAAATATCTGTATATATGTGTTTTATGTGTTATGCTCTCACATTGTTTATTTTCTGTGTTTTAGAATTCTATGCAGGTAATTTCTGTATGGGGTTAAAACCTACATTTAGTATCAGAACTGTTTTGGCTTCAAGGGGGCGCCTTTGTTGCTAAGGGGTTTCGCTCGGGCTTGTGGTAGGCCCCGTTCAATGGGAGATCTGTGGGATCAATTCTGGTGGTGAAAGAAAATGGCAAGCAGTGGAAAGATAGAGATCGAGAAATTTAATGGTTATAGTTTTGAGTTGTGGAAACTCAAGATGGAGGATCTGTTGGTGGATTAAGATTAATGGATCATGGTAGATCTAGATACTAAACCAACGCGAGTGTTTGATGAAGAATGGAAGAAGCTAGATTGGAAAACAAAGAGCACAATACAATTGTGTGTCTCAGATTTAGTATTGTTGAATGTATCAGGGGAAGCTACGACGAAGGCTTTGTGGGACAAGTTAGGGACTTTGTACCAATCTAAGTCTCTTGTGAATAAATTGTTCCTATGGAAAAAGATGTATAACCTGAGGATGAAAAGATGGAGACTTGGTGACAGAGCATCTGAATGCGTTTAATACTGTGGTAAGTTAGTTATCGTATGTTGATATCAAAATTTCAGATGAAGATAAGTACATTAGTTTGTTGTGTTCTCTACGAGATTCATGGGATAGTCTGGTTATTGCAATAGGTAGCAATGAAACTGCCTTGCAGTTTTATAAAATAGTCTCATCCTTGTTGACGGAGGAGATGAGATGAAAAAATATGGAGAGCCAAAATGGTGATGCCTTGTCTGTACGAGGACAGTCCCAAAACAGAAACAAAAATAAGCATCGAGTGGGAGATCTAAATCTAGAGGGAGATATAAATCTCCAAGAAAACCTATAAAGGTGGTGTGCTGGAAATGCAGAAATGAAGGGCACTACAAAAGGGACTATAAATCTAAAGCTCCTGACAAAGGAAAGGGATTTAATGATGCTCCTTCTGCAGAGGCGAAAACCAACTCAGATGAAGGTTGGGATGTGTACTTAGCTTCAAGTACACATGTAGATAATGAGGCATGGTTGATTGACTCAGGTGCATCCTTTCACTTCACTCCCCATAGAGAGTGGTTCTACGAGTATGAGAAATACGATGGTGGTGATGTCTTCTTAGAGGATGATAGGAAGACTAGAATCGTTGGTCGCGGAAAAGTAAAGTTGAAATTGCAAGGTGGAAGGGTTAGAACACTTCCGGGTGTTCTACATATTCCTGCATTGGCTAGAAATCTGATTTTTGTAAGCAAGCTGGATGATGTAGGTGTAAAAGCAGTGTTTGAGAAGGATACCTGCAAGATAGTTCGGGGAGCACTAGTATTGATGCGGAGAGTTCGGATTGGAACTTTGTACAAGCTGCAAATTATCACTGTTGTTGATGGGTGCAATAGTTCTGTGGTTCCTAAAAGTGGAGCAAAAAATCTAGTGGTCTCTGGAGAGAAGACCATGCTGTGGCATCAAAGGCTTGGACATATTGGAAAGAAGGGCCTTTGAATACTTCATGGTAAAGGTATGGTAGAAGGTATGAGTAATAGCTCTCTGGATTTTGATTTCTGTGAAAATTGTGTATATGGGAAGCAAAATCGGGTGAGTTTCCCCTCTGGTGGTAAGAAGGCGAAACAAATATTAGAGCTTGTGCACGGTGATGTGTTTATACCTATGAAGGTTCCATCATGGGGTAAGTCTATGTACTATGTATCATTTATAGATGACTTCTCAATGAATACATGGATATATTTCCTTAAGAAGAAATCTGAAGTCTTTGACAGGTTTAAAGAGTTTAATGCTCTGGTGGAAAACCAAACAGAGAAGAAGATAAAGGTGTCAAGCAAAGATAATGGTGGAGAGTTTTGCAACAAGGAATTTGAAGAATTCTGTAAGAAGTGTGGTATAACACGACATAAGACTACTCCATATACACCTCAGAAAAATGGAGTTGCAGAAAGAATGAATGTCATTAATGGAAAGGTCAAGAAGCATGCTCAGTGGTGCTGGGTTAGGCCATGAATTCCGGGCAGAGGCGGTGGATATTGCATGTTACCTGGGAAACAGGTCACCTTCATCAGTGTTGGAGGATAAGACTCCATAAGATGTATGGACTGGTAAGAAACCCTCTCTTTCACATCTGATGGTATTTGGATGTGATGCATATGTACATGTTCCAAAGGAGAAACGAACCATGTTGGATAGTAAATCTGAAAAGTTCACCTTTATTGGGTATAAGGATGGTTTAAAGGGGTATAAGCTTTGGAACCCAGTCACATGGAAGGTTGTGTACCACTGAGATGTGGTGTTCAGAGAGGTGAAAGATGTTATTAAACATGAAGTCCAACCAAAGGAACCTAAGAAGATAGAGTTTGAGCTAAAGGAGGAAGAATCAAACTCTACAGCGTAGGAGGAATTAGAATATGAAGAGCCTAAAACTCCAGGTGTGAGAAGATCAGTTCGAGAAAGAAGACAACCAAAAAGGTATAGTCCATTTTCTTTCTATTCAAATTTTTCTTTATCTATTACTGATGATGATCCCAGAATTATGAAGGAAGAAGTAGATTTAAAGGATGGAAAACTCTGGAAAGAGGCCATGGTTGATGAAATGGCATCTTTGCACAAAAATGAGGCTTGGGATCTAGTGGAGTTTCTGGCTGGAAGGAAACCCATTGGCAGAAAATGGGTGTTCAAGGAGAAGACAAATGCAAAAGGAAAGGTGGAGAAATACAAAGCCCAGTTGGTAGCAAAAGGTTATTCCCAGGTGCCGAGAATTGATTTTGGTGATATTTTTTCTCCTGTTGCCAAGGTAGCTTCTATTAGATTACTTTTATCTATTGTTGTTGCTTTTGATTTTGAGGTAGAATAGATGGATGTGAAGACAACATTTCTTCACGGGGATTTGGAAGAGGAAATCTACATGAAGCAACCCGAAGGCTTTGCGGTAAAGGGTAAGAAAGAACTAGTATGCAAGTTAAAGAAGTCTTTGTATGGGTTAAAACAGTCAACAAGGATGTGGTATCAGAAATTTGATACATTTATACGGGGACTTGGCTTCACCAGAAGCAAAGCAGATCATTGTGTGTATTTTAAATTAATTGGTGACCGTGTTATTTATCTGGTCTTGTATGTGGATGATATGTTGTTGGTTGGAAATGACAAAGAAATTATCCAGGATTTGAAGACCCAATTGTCCTCCAAATTCGACATGAAAGATCTCGGTGCTGCAAACTATATTTTGGGCATGGAAATTAAAAGAGATCGGGCAAAGAGGAAGCTCTATTTAAACCAAAGGAAGTATGTCGAGACAATATTGCAGAGGTTTAATATGCAGGATAGTAAACCGGTGAAGGTTCCTATTCCTATAGGTGTAAATTTATCTGTTGAACAGTGTCCCAAGACACAAGAAGATGAAGAGGATATATCACGTATTCGATATGCAAGTGCAGTCGGTAGCCTAATGTATGCGATGGTATATACTAGACCAGACATTGCACATGCAGTGGGAGTATTGAGTAGGTTTATGTCAAAACCAGGGAAGGAGCATTAGATAGAAGTGAAGCGGGTTTTCAGGTATTTGCGTGACACTAGTGATTATGGTTTGTGCTACCAAGGAATACTAGATTTGGACAGAGTTTTGGATATCCATGGATTTGTTTATGCGGACTAGGCTGGAGATCTGGATTAAAGAAGATCTACAAGTGGGTATTGTTAGCTCTGCTACATATCTTAAATAGTGGAGGATCAAAAATAAGCTTGGTCGGTTCGGTCATGCTTCAAATGAGCTCCTAGTGGATATTATTTCCCTTTCTTTTACCCCGCTCATCCTCCTTTCATCTCCATTCCCCGTGCCTTTCAGTTAAAACTATGTAAACCCCTGTTTTTAGGCCCCGAGCGTTAAAACCCAAAGCCTCATGAAACCGCGCCCATACGACTTGGCGCCTCCGCAAACTTGTCGCCGTAACCTCCACCGTCGATCTCCACCTCCCGATCCAACGGCCCCCGTCGCGCCCGATGGAAAACCTGCACGATTAAACCCCACTGTCCAATCATCTCTGCCACGACCAGATGGCGTTCGCTCTCCTCACGTCCACAAAGTGTCGAGGCGTTAATGCGCGATGGAGAGTGGTTTCCTCTCTCCTCCGCTGCCACGCATCACACTGTGAGTGGAATCGCGTACTGTTCACCTTTTACTGCCCAACGTCCTAAGCCGGTGCGAGCAATACTACTTACCGCCCAGTCCCACATTCCTGCTCAATAAAATCCACATGCCTTCTCCACCTGCCCACCGTTGGATCTGACTGCCCGAGATCCAATGGCCCACGATCACTCCACTCTCATCTCTCCTGATACCCTCCACTAAGCCATCCCCGCCATCCATCCTCTCGATTCGACGGTTATTCTTCCCCTTCATCTGACTCGTCCACCCGTTACGCAGTCCACGTCCTTTGATTGTTCCGTGCACCCGAAGGGTGAAGGTGACCAGTCCCCAGTACCAGTTGCAGTTGCTCTTCAACAACTACTCTCAATAGACAGTATGGCTGAAAAGGAAAAGGACAGAGCATGAGCATGTAGCTTCATCTAGCAGTTATGGAACTTCATGGATAAAAACACTCCAGCTGCCTGAGAGGACAAAAGAGCACCCGAGAAGATAAAATTCAATCACAGAGACAAGTAAACATGCTCAAAGACTCCATCAGGCAGTTAAATGCAGTTGGTGGTCAATTATGACCCCTCCATACCTAGAATGGCCAAGTGCCTTTGTAATGAAACTCTATATATACCCAGAAACAAGATGTAATCACGGTTGATGGTTGATGTATTGATGTAAGCTTCAACTTCTGGACACTGTGACTATTTTGATACTTGCAGCGTCTCGTCTTCATTTCCAGCTAATACAAGCTTCTTTTGTTGTTAATTGCTCACTTTCCATTTATTCTCCCTTCCATGCTGTGCCTGATATGTTGTATTCTTGAATTCTTGATGTTTAGCATTAGAGTGGTTGTCATCCTACCTCTGTGTTAAAATCTTGTATGTGTCATTGAATAAGTTATTTAGGTTTCTCTTCATCTAGTGCCAGAGAGCTGTCATCATGTCTGTGCATTAGTAGATTATATTTGCAGACTTCTTTACTGGTTGCAGTTGGCCATCACATGGTCTTGAGCATCTGCTGGTGTGGTCAGTGTTCTCCATTCTCACCCTATCTTCAAACTGTGAGTAGTTGGTGGTCTAAAGCCTTGTAGTCTAGGGGTGTTCACACCTGTCTGTAGTCAAGCAAAGTAGAAGTGGTTATCTGGCTTGGACAAGCATCATTCCTTCCATTCATGCATTTGCAACAATAAGTTGAACTTATATGTTCCCAGGCATCTCCGAGTTACAACCTGGGAGAGTTTCTTGGGGTGATAACATAATTGTCACCGTTGCTGGGGATAGGAGACTGAAGCTCAACTTCCTAGGAGAATGACATAACTCCAGCTTTGATGATAGAAAAATTCTGGACACATTTCTGGTTGTAATCATCTATCTGGTGACTCTACTGGAGGACCAACCTATTGGTGACTCCACATTATAGTTTTGGCTCAGTTTGTGAGGCATACTCGGAGAAATCCTCAGAAATCACCAGCTGACCCAGTGCCTGACCCTGAGAAGATTGTCAAGCAGAGGAAAACCTCACAGAAAGGAGCATTAGGATTAGGTAAACCTAAGAAATCTTATGTATCTCTGCCAGAGAAGGTTATAGCTAAGAATGTACAGTTTGAAGATATAGAGCCTAGCATTGTTAGTGAACAAATACCCTCAGAGATTCATAAAGCTCCTTGTTTATCCAGTTCCCCTTTGGATCTCAGCCC
Organism: Pinus taeda; assembly: GCA_000404065.3. NCBI lineage: Eukaryota > Viridiplantae > Streptophyta > Pinopsida > Pinales > Pinaceae > Pinus > Pinus taeda. The sequence goes on along the minus strand of APFE030736535.1, from coordinate 10,519 downwards.
AAAGAAAGTTTCCCATACAGTTCATCATATTCCTTTGTCTCTGTCATCTATTTCATTGCTCCCTACCGTTTGAACTGCCAATATCCTTCCACCTACCCCAGTCATGGCAGGCCAACAAGCACTCACGAAGATGGAAAGAATCATAGCTGCTAGGTATGGACCCTTGGTCTTGCATGTTCCTTTAAATGCCATGCCTGCAGGAGAGTATCAGAAATACATGCCCAAGTTCACTGGTACAGAGGGAGTAACAGCTGAAGAACACCTAGAGTCTTTTTATAGTTATGCTGATAACCTAGATATTAGTGAGGATGATATTTGGATGAGAGTGTTTGTCTAGAGCCTTGATGGAGAGGCTAGAAAATGGTTCAGAGAACTAGCCCCTAAGTCTATTGCTGACATTGAAGCATTAGATGATGTATTTTTGAAGCATTAGGGAGACACGAAAGATCTGTTGTATTACCATACCGAGTTTGGAAACCTCAAGAGGGAGAATGGGGAATCATTGCCTGATTTTAATAAAAGATTCAACCGTATGTACAGTAAAATACTAGCTGAAGTAAAGCCTACTCCCACCTCTGCCAAACTCACCTATGCCAGTGCTTTTGACTCTGATTTCTGCCTGCTTTTAAGAGAAAGAAGGTGTGCCACTGTAGCTAAAATGTAAGATGCATCCCTAGAGGTGGAATCTAATATCGTGGCTGCAGAAAAGCTCAAAAGTCATGCTAATAGAAGGAGGTAGAGAGGCGAGGCTTCTTCTTCCTCTGCTTCGTCCCGAGAACCTAAATTAGACAAAATGACTAAAATTATAGAGTCATTGGTTGCTGAGGTATCTAAGCTGAAGGTTGAGCAGAGCTCTGGGAAGGCAAGACTTTCAAACACATTTGCCCCCAAAAATCAAAATTCATTCAGAAGAGCAAATGAACAATTGCAGATCATTCAGAGGGGTAAAGAGGTCAATGAAGAACAAAGAGTTAAGGCTCCTTTCCATAACATAGTCATGGAGGAGGAGCAGTTTGAAGAATAAGATGAGATTCATTTCATAGAAGATAAAGGTAGTACTGCCTTTTTGACATTGGCTACCTACGAAGAATCATTGCTATAGGACCAAACCAGTCAAGAGTGGGACATAGAGGCTGTTTTGTAGACTGATGAGCAACAAAGATATAATCTGAGGTCAAGAACAAACAACGTCAAAGAGAATCATGCCCAAAGAGCTGCTGTCCCAACAGAGCAACAAAATATGAGACAAAAAAGACCAGCAGCTGATACAGTCACCCTCAAAGCACCAACCCAAGAGGTAAGAGGTCCTGATAAGTCCCCTTCACCTTTCAGCTTTGAATTAGAAGTCCAGAAGTTAAAAATATCTGTGCCTCTGATAGAACTTGCAAAGAGTGAAGTTTTTAGAAAATCTATCTTTGATGCCCTTGAGCTAAAAGCCTCACAAGCCTCTCATGACTATGTAAATTTGCAAGATGATAAGCTTGTAGTTGTGCTTAGCCCAATGACTAAACTTGTTGATAATAGCTCCCCATCATTCTATGTGTCCTTGACCATTCATAACAAAATCCTCCACAATTTCCCGCCGGACACAGGGGCCAGTCACAATCTGATGCCCAAAGCTGTCATGGAAGAGTTAGGCCTTGATATCACCAGACCATATCATGATTTATTTTCATTCAATTAAAGAAAGGTAAAATGCCTAGGATTAATCAAAGACTTGGCCATTACCCTAGCTCAGTTGCCCACGAAGAGCATGATGATGGACATTGTGGTAGTAGATGTCCCTCCTAAGTTTGGCATGTTGTTGTCCAGAGGGTGGATTAAAAGACTAGGTGGGACATTACAAAATGATCTATCTTATGCCACTATCCCAGTTTTTGGAGGGGAGAGTAGGAGATTATATAGGGAATCATAGCTGGCCTACATCATTAGTGATGAGAAGAACCCCTCTAATCATCCCATGTATGCTGTGGACACTGATTTTGGAGCATGTATTCTCCAAATTGAAGAATCACAGAAGGCCTCATTGCAACTCAAGGAACCAATAGCCCAGGCTGAGGGAGAGCAAGGAAGTCAAGTTTGGGAAATGTTCTTTGATGGAGCATGTTCAAGGGAGACTACAGGAGCAGGGTGGTGCTGATTTCTCCAAAATAAGAAAGCACACACCTGTCTTTTAAGCTGGCTTTCCAAGTCACCAACAATATAGCAGAGTATGAGGCTTTGATATTGGGCCTTATCGTAGCTAAAGAAAGAGAAATCATAAGCATAAAGGTGTTTGGAGATGCTTATCTCATCATTCAGCAAGTGAACAAAATGTTTCAAGCAAAGCACCCAAGGTTGAAAGCATATAGAGATGAGGTATGGAGACTTAAAGACTCTTTTGATAGTTTTTGTATCTCATACATCCCTAGAGTCAAAAATCAGCTCACTGATTCCCTTGCTGTGTCTGCTAGCATGTTTATCCCTCCCATGCCTCCCAGACTAATCTATCAAGTTCAGATGAAATATAGACCATCCTTACCTAATAATGTCCAACATTGGAAAGTTTTTGAAGACTATAATGAAGTGAATAGGTTTCTGCAAGTCATTGATGAATTATCTGCAATGAAAATTGACCAAGAGAATGAAGCCTTAGAATAAAGTCCCCAGTCCCTGGTTAGAAACAGAATTGGCAAGAATAGCATTGTCCAACTGCTTAGCAATCAGATACCTAAAGGTCTAGTCCCCTTAGAAAAGTTGTTTGACCAGAATGATGTTCCTTACAAGGTTGCCCAAAAATAAGATCAATTTGCAGTCCATAAGCATAATATAGGGAGTCTAGATCATCGAAGATATATAAATTTGTCCACCCATCTATCTGTTGCCCAATGTTCCGAGTACTGCAATTAAATGAAGCAATTTGCTGATGTTTTTGCCTCGGAATATAGTGACCTAAAAACTTATGACAAAAAGATCATCTAGCATAAAATTCCCTTAGAGAAAGACACCATCCCTTTCAAGCAGAAGCTGAGACCAATAAATCCTTTACTCCTCCCTCTGATTGAAAAAGAAATCAAGAAATTGCTGGCTTCCAAAATCATAGTCCCTTTCAGATATTCAAAATGGGTAACCAATTTGGTAGTGGTAAGGGAGAAAAGTGGAGAAATCAGACTCTGCGTTGATTTCAGAAACTTAAACAAATGCTTTAGGAAAGAAAATTATCCTCTACCCAAGATGGAGCATTTGCTGCAGCGGGTCTCAGGAGCTAAAGTGATGTCTTTCCTGGATGGATTTTCAGGGTATAACCAGGTTGCTGTACATCTAGATGACCAAGAGAAGACAACATTCACCACTCCTTGGGGCACTTTTATGCATTCCAAGATGCCTTTTGGGCTGATGAATGTTGGAGCCACCTTTCAGAGAGCTATGGATATAGCATTTGTGGGAGAGAAGGACAAGTTTGTCCTTATCTACCTTGATGATATAATAGTATACTCCAGCAGCCATCAAGACCATTTGCAACATTTGAAGAAAGTGTTTCTGAAGTGCAGAAGGTTTGGGATTTCAGTCAATCCTAAAAAGTCACAATTTGTTTTTGAAGAAGGCAAGCTACTAGGACATGTCATTTCTGTTGCAAGTGGTAAAATTGACCCCGAAAGAGTAAGGGCAATACAAACCTTGCCTGTCCTGAGATCGAAGAAGGAAATCCAGTCCTTTATGGGCAAGATAAATTTTGTAAGGAGGTTTATCCCAAATTTTACAGAACTTGTAAAACATATTACCTCCATGTTGAAAAAGGGATCAGAAATCAAATGGATTGATGTAGCAAGAAAATCTTTTGAATCCATCAAAAGGGTCATTATGGAAGCTCCTACTTTGGTCAACCCAGATTACAACAAGGAGTTTCATATATTTTCGTTTGCCTTGATGACACCCTTGCAACAGTTTTGATGCAAGCAGACGAGGAAGTTTCAGAGCATCCAGTGGCATTTTTCAGCAAAACCTTAAGGGATGCCGAGCTGAGGTATGATATCATTAAAAAACAAGCATATGCCCTTATCAAATCTTTGAAAGCTTTCAGAATTTACATTCTGCATTCCAAGGTGATTGCATATGTACCCTCTGCTTCAGTGAAAGATGTCCTAACACAGTCAGATGTTGATGGAATAAGAGCTAAATGGATTGCTAAACTAATTGAATTCAACATAGAGATGAAGCCCGCCAAGCTTATCAGAGGTTAGGGCCTTGCTAGATTAATGGCTGAAGAAAATTGCAGAATGCTGGACATGAATTTCATAAGCATAAGTTCAGAGGATGATCAGGCAGAAGGTGAAACAGTTGAACCAGGGCAAAATCATTCATTGGCAGAAAATATAGCTTTTTGTGATTGGTATTCTGCAATAGCTCAATTCTTGTTGAAGCTAGAAGTTCGTCCAGGCCTTAGTTCAAGCCAAGACAGAACTATTAAGCTCAGAGCAACTAAATATTGCATTCATGAAAACCTGCTCTACTGGAGGGACCCCTCTAGAATTCTTTTGAGGTGTATGGAAAAAGAACAGTTCATGGAGGTTATGCAGTAGTTTCATTCCAGCATATGTGGAGGACATCGTTATTGGAAAACTACAACCCATAAGATCCTCAGAGCTAGGTACTATTGGCCCACCTTATTTTCTGATGTCTTTTCATTTGTTAAATCTTGTGACAGGTGCTAAAGATTTGAAGGGAAGCAACAATTGAAGTCCATGCCCTTAAAACCCATACATGCTGGTGCCCCTTTTCAGCAGTGGGGCTTGGATTTCATCAGAGAAATCAATCCACAGTCCAGTGGCCAGCACAGATGGATCTTAGTGGCCATTGATTACTTCACTAAATGGATTGAGGCCATCCCTACTAGAAAGGTTGATCACCATGTGGTCATGAAGTTCTTCATAGAGAATATCTTCACCAGGTTTGGTTGTCCACATAAACTGGTTACAGACAATGCAGCAGCCTTCAGGGCAAAAGAATTGGTGGACATGTGTGACTCAATGGGCATTAAGTTGGTTCATTCCACTTCATATTACCCTCAAGGCAATGGTCTAGTAGAATGTTGCAACAAGAGCCTCATGAGGATAATTAAAACGTTGTTGGAAGACAACAACAAAAAATTGGGATTCCAAGCTCAAGTATGCACTGTGGGCTGATAGAGCAACAACCAAGAAATCCACAGGGAATTCTCCATTCAAGCTGGTATATGGGACTGAGGCTGTGTTCCCAATTTAGTTAACCCTCCCTGTGGCAAAGTTCTTGCAAGAAGAGTAGGATGATGTAGAGGACATGGCAAAAAGGATCACTGATTTAGCAGAAGTACATCAAATCAGAGAACAACTGGTTGAGAAGTCTGCAACAAACCAAAAGAGGATCAAGGAAGCCTTTGATAGAAAGGCAAAAGCAGACAATTTTCAGGTTGGAGACTTGGGAAGTTTGATTCTCTATGGACTGGACCTTTTGTGATCACTCAAATCCAAGGGAACAATACTTTCATGCTGCAAGGTGTGGAAGGGGGGACAGTTTTTGATGGCCCAGTCAATGGGCATTTTTTGAAAAATTATGTTGTTTAAGGTCTTTTGGCCTTAAAGTTGTAAATATGTTGTTTTATCAGTTTTAGTGTTAGCTTAATTAGACTCCATGCCCAATGGAACACTAGGAAACTTTTCTCATCTGGTTTTGACAGGTAAGGCATTGGTCTGCAGTTCTTGAGACCTCACAGGGAGAATCTGATCCCCAGAAGGAGCTAGTGTTAGCTCTGCTACATATCGTATAGTGGAGGATCAAAAATAATCTTGGTCGATTCGGTTATGCTTCAAACGAGCTCCTAGTGGTCATTCTTGCCCTTTCTTTTACCCCACTCAGCCTCCTTTCATCTCCATTCCCTGTGCTTTTCAGTTAAAACCATGTAAAACCCTTTTTTTTAAGCCCCAAGCGTTAAAACCCAAAGCCTCATGAAATCGCACCCATATGACCTGGCGCCTCCGCAAACTTGTTGCCGTAACCTCCACCGTTGATCTCCGCCTCCCGATCCAACGACCCCCATCGCGCCCGATGGAAAACCTACACGATTAAACCCCACCATTCGATCATCTCCGCCACGACTGGACGACGTTCGCTCTCCTCGCGTCCATAAAGTGTCAGGGAATTAACGCGCGATGGAGAGTGGTTTCCTCTCTCCTCCACCGCCATGCGTCACACTCTGAGTGGAATCGTGCACCGTTCCCCTTTCACCGCCCAATGTCCTAAGCCAGTGCGAGCAATACCGCTTACCGCCCGGTCCCACGTTCCCGCCCGATAACATCTGTGTGCCTTCTCTGCCTGCCCACCATTGGATCTGATTGCCCGAGATCCAATGGCCCACGATCACTCCGCTCTCATCTCTCCCGATACCCTCCGCTAAGCCATCCCCATCGTCCATCCTCTCGATCCGACGATTGATCTTCCTCCTTCATTTGACTCGTCCACCCGTTACACAATCCACGTCCTTTGATTGTTTCGTGCACCCGAAGGACGAAGGTGACCAATCGCTAGTACCAGTTGTAGTTGCTCCTCAACAACCACATTCAACAGAGAGTATGGCCGAAAAGGAAAAGGACAGAGCATGAGCATGTAGTTGCATCTAGCAGTTATGGAACTTCATGGATAAGGACACTCCAACTGCCTAAGAGGACAGCAGAGCACCCGAGAAGATCAAATTTGCTCACAGAGACAAGTAAACACACTCAGAGACTCCATCAGGCAGTTAAATGTAGTTGGTGGTCAATTATGACCCCTCCATACCTAGAATGACCAAGTGCCTTTGTAATGAAACTCTATATACACCCAGAAACAAGATGTAATCAGGGTTGATGGTTGATGTATTGATGTAAGGTTCAACTTCTGGAGATTGTGACTATTTTGATACTTGCAGTGTCTCGTCTTCATTTCTAGCTAATACAAGCTTCTTTTGCTGTTAATTGCTCACTTTCCATTTATTCTCCCTTCCAAGCTGTACCTGATATGCTGTATTCTCGAATTCTTGATGTTTAGCATTAGAGTGGCTGTCATCCTACCTCTATGTTAAAATCTTGTATGTGTCATTGAATAAGTTATTTAGGTTTCTCTTCATCTGGTGCCAGAGAGCTGTCATCCTGTCTGTGCATTGGTAGATTAGATTTTCAGACTTCTTTACTGGTTGCAGCCGGCCATCACATGGTCTTGTGCATCTGCTGGTGTGGTCAGTGTTCTCCATTCTCACCCTATCTTAAAACTGTGAGTAGTTGGTGGTCTAGAGCCTTATAGTCTGGGGGTGTTCATGCATGTCTGGAGTCAAGCAAAGTAAAAGTGGTTCACTGGCTTGGACAAGCATCATTCCTTCCATTCATCCATTTGCAACAATAAGTTGAACTTATATGTTCCCAGGCATCTCTGAGTTACAACCTAGGAGAGTTTATTGGGGTGATAACAGGTATGTGTTTAACCTATTTGGAAGTGCAGTCAGTTGGATGAGTAAGAAACAATCTATGCTATCAACTACAGAGGCAGAATACATGGCAACCACTCATGCAAGAAAGGAAGCAGTTTGGTTCCATAGATTGTTTTCAAGTATGGGGTTAGTACAAGGAGCTATAAGGATAGACTGTGACAGCCAAAGTGCAATTTTCTTGGCAAAGAACCCTGTTTACCATTCAAAGACAAAGCACATTGATGTTCAGTATCACTTTGCGAGGGATATGATAGAAGACAAAAAGGTGTTGTTGGTAAAGGTGGACACTTTGAAGAATACTGCAGATGCATTGACAAAATCTGTGAGCTTTAAGAAGTTCTCTTGGTGTAGAGAAACAATGGGTGTTGCAGGGTTGGATAAATGACTAAGCTCTTTTGTAGCCCCCTGTGGAAAGAAAACAACAAGTGGGAGAATGTTGGGTTGCGTTATTATTTCCACGACTAGCCCACGTAGTGAACCGGGGGTTAGAGGGGTGG
>APFE030736524.1:0-10188 GCA_000404065.3 Pinus taeda | reverse complement strand
ATAGCCCTTGCTGCTATGCAAGGATGGAGTCTTCATCAGATGGATGTCAAGACCGCTTTTCTGCATGGTGCAATAAAGGAAGATGTGTATGTAGAATAACCTCTGGGATTTGAAGTTCAAGATCGAGACACTTATGTCTGCAGGTTGAAGAAAGCCCTCTATGGGTTAAAGCAAGCACCCAGAGCTTGGTATGAGAGGATGGATAGTTACTTGATGAAGCTGGGCTTCACTCGAAGCAATGTTGATCCAAACCTTTACTTCAAGGTTGTGGAAGGAAAGCCTCTCATTCTAGTGCTGTATGTGGACGACCTCTTCCTGACAGGTGATGACCCTCTCATTCATCAATGTAAGAGGGAGCTTGCTGCTGAGTTCGAGATGAAAGACCTAGGACTGATGCACTATTTCCTAGGCCTGGAGGTCTGGCAGAGACCTGGAGAGATTTTCCTTTCTCAAGGAAAATATATTGTGAAGCTTCTGGAAAGATTTGGGATGGTGGACTGTAAGTCCGTGTCGACACCAATGGAACTCAACTTTAAGAAGTTGAGTGGCAGCGCTGCAAGGCCTATCTTGGCCAATCCTACTGAGTATCGTCAACTCATAGGAGCTTTGATGTTCTTAGTGAACACTCGTCCGGACATATGTTTTGCAGTGAATACTTTGAGTCAACAGATGGTTGAGCCTCATTATTTTCACTGGGTTGGTGCCAAGAATCTTTTGAGCTATCTTCGGGGCACGATAAACCATGGGCTGAGATACACTGCGGGGAGTGTGATACTCCGTGGATATACTGATGCCGATTGGGCTGGCAGTGTAGTGGATCGTAAGAGCACATCTGGATGCTGTTTCAATCTTGGTTCCGCTTCGATCTCATGGATGAGCAGGAAGCAGAAGTCGGTGGCTTTGAGCACCGCGGAGGCCGAATACATTGCTGCTAGTATGGCCTGTTGTGAAGCAGTTTGGTTGAGGAAGCTCTTTAGTGGGCTGTTCCAACATGTGCTAGATACCACTGTGATACTCTGTGATAATCAGAGTGGGATTCGTATGACTGAGAATCCTGTGTTCCACGACCGATCCAAGCATATTGATATCAGGTACCACTTTATCCGGGATATGGTACAGCGAGGCGCCGTAAGGCTCGATCATATAGGAATTGATGAGCAGGTCGCGGATATTCTCACTAAGCCCCTGTGGAAGGTCAAGTTCCTAACCTTCCGTGAGAATCTTGGTGTCGTGGAAAGACCCTATGATGTGGGTCCTGTTGGACGATGAGCTCTGGGAGCTCTGGGGGGCTTTGGGGATAGCTTCTCGGAGCTATAAGCACTCATAATGCTTCTGCCCCACCCTTGTGATTATTGAGTTGGTTCGCCACTCATTTATCTGTGCCCCGTATGCATCCTACCCATTGAGTTCAGGGCTCATGGGAAGTACCTCTCATTTGGCCAATGAGGTGTGGAAAAGCTAGAGACTATTAGCAAAAACTGATGGACGCATCAGAGATTGCCGTACTCTCTATCTAGGATGGCATGGTCCAACCACTTGATCTGGGATCAAGATTTGTGAGGTCTGGGACCTCTGGACTGATTATGTCAGTCGGGGGATGATGTCTTTGTGACTGACCCACTTCTGTTTTGAAATAAAGAAGCCAGCAAAGCAAGTTTCGGCGGGATGACTCACGATGTTGATTGCACTAATAGATGGAGTTCTCCCTAGTTGAGAGGGAGTGTTAAATTTGGACAACTAGGTCCAAACTCCATGTTCTGATGCTCCGATTAAGAGGCTAATATTTTTGTTGGATTCCTCTTTCTGAGAGGTGTAAAATCCTATAAAAATAGTTTTAATTCCGATTGAGCAGATTCTATATTTTGATTATTATTTCTTAATAAATTATATTGTGCAAGGTCAGCCACGTTTTTCTTTAGGGCTCACTGGCCCAACAGATGTGTTCACACACCCTCATTGTATGGATATAAATACAGGAAAAGTTGGAGAAATTTCATTCACAACAACAACTCACATCTTCCTTCTCTCATCCTAAAGAGTTACAAGCTACCTGGCGAGACGATTTCAGCCACCGTGGAAAGGACGAAGAGGACAGGGACCGTACGGCTGAGCTGTAGTACGATTTTCTGCTGCTGCGTTTTTCGCAGAAAGTTTGACCAGCGTGCTTGGTCCAACGCTGGTTCCAATCAAGCTGAAAACTTGTGGAAGGTTCGATTTTTGAAGGCCGTACTACCTGGCACAAAAATCGAGGTCAAAGGGTTGACCGTTTTGCTGCTGCGTTGACTTTTAGCTTGCTGCCCTGCGTTGACTTTTCAGGACAGCGTTGACTTTTGTAGAACTGACTTGGGTTGACTCATCTACTGGTTGGAGGGTGGTTGTGACACATGTTGGGCTGGCTGACCAAAGGAGACTTTGCTGGTTGAAGCATCCTGTTGACCGCCGAAACGAACACAAACATTTTTCTTGTTTCTGATTTGTCTTCTGTAAGATCTGTTTATATGTTCTATCTGCATTTTGCTTAACTACTTGTATGATTGCTGTGAGAAAAGTGAAATTGCTCTTAGCATAGAACATCTACAAAACTTAACACTCAATGTCTATGTTAATTTAAGTGCCAATTGCAGGTTTTCTGTCTCATGCAGTTATTCTACTCTCAGAAATTTTCTCTATGCAATAAATTAATATCTGCTGTAAAATCATTTCTGAAAACAACAAACAAAAAATACTTTGGCACCTTTAACTCGGTGATTTGGAGCAGAATTTAAAACAGAAAATTACTCATACAAAAGCAGACAAGACAGCAACAGAGGTTAACCCTGCAACTTCTCATCATTTAATTTATCAAAGAAACCATGGGTTCCCTAACAAGAGAAAATGACCTTCAGAATTTACAAGCAAATTACTTCAAAACCTGAGATAAATTCTTCCAGCAAAATCAGCAACCCACTTAGCCTCCTCAAGCCCCTGCAAATCCACACGTGCAGGCTTTTGCTAATTTCTTCAACTACAGAAAATTCTTCTGCTATCTTTTTCTTTCTTCTTCTGCCCCTGTGAACCTCTTACAAAAATCTGCAATATTTCTCTTCCAAATTATTTAGAAAATCTCTTCCTGAATTTCTCTATCACTTGTGTTGTGTCCTCATCCTCTCCCTTAGACTGTTTTTATAATTCTCCATAGGCCAATTCCCTAATCTCTAAAGTGATTGAGGGCTAGGATTAACTTTCTTTGATCAATGGTGGAGATTAGATCTAAGTCACTTAAATAATTAATTATTTATATTAAGAAAAACATTAACCCAAAGTCTACATTAATCAAATAATTAATTAATGTACTTTTCATAAGTTAAGACTTAGGAAGGAAACCATATTAGTTGTTCCTCTCAAACAACCACCTAAAAGGACATCTTCACCTGCATCCAAGACACCAGCCTTTGCAGAAGACCTTCCAAAGCTACAAAAATCAATATTCTGCAGACAACTCCTGCAATGTTTCAATAAGGAGTGAAAAGGAGTGAATCAAACTTGAATGTTAACATTAGCAATTGTGATATTTAGTATTACCTGAGATTCTTTGAGACCTTTACTATATTGATACCCAAGATCACACAGGGCATCCCTATGGCTTTATGTTCTTTCATAGATGACATCCATTTACAAATTTTCGAGCAGTCGAGACAACATAGTAGACAAATAGCTCTGTCAAATCTACTGATGAGAATAAGTAGAACTCTATTGCTACATAATTTTATTAAATTGTACCTTCTTGTGCTCACTTTTCTATTTTGGCTTAGAAATCAGACTTGGATGTTAATGGAAGCAGTTATGCAGTAGCCTTTGCTTCCTTGAGAAATTCTACCAGACTGCTACACAAGAATAAAGGAGATCCATGGTTTTGGCATCTTCTCAGGAGACCACGAGGCAGTATATAAGTCACTCCATTGATTCAATTGATGAGGATAAGCAAGAGAATCCTACTGCCACGTAGTCCTCTTTAATCTTACATCTCTGTTTAACTTTCTATATCAACTAATAGACATGGCCTCAAGATTCCTTGTGCAGTCATGCATGTACTATATACTGGGTTTGCAAGTAGATGATTCAAATTTAGCAACCACGTAGTGAACTCTTAAGTGGTGATATTTCACAATGGAGAAGAGGGGAGAGAGATTTTAAAAAATGTCAAAATCACAGCCTGCTGGATTACACCTGATCTTTTAAAACAATAAGAAAGCATCTACAAGAATGCACAAAAAAGGGAACTACACAGCAACTTTTCCAGTGGAGTCAGTCTTAATTGCACAATATAAGCAACATCACAATTCTTCAGCTATATGTAATGTGATGGAAGCTAAATAACATTTCAGAACTCCTGTAGAGATAGTGCCCATATCCAGGGGAAAAATAGGAGTAGCTCATACTAGACTGAATATAGATAAGCAGAAACATAAACTTGAATGAAGAACTAAACTACCAACAAATAAAATATTAAAAAGATACACAAATCATAATTTTTAGCCCTGACATAGACCTAGGTATCAAAGAATTACAATGATAAAAATATAAGACTTTGGACACAAGACCCAAGCCACCAATCAAAACCAGAGAGATTACATTTCAAAACTAAATCACCAAATTATTCCAATTTTTCCCAAAGGAAAACAAACATATTCACCAGCTCAAAAGCAATATTTTCGCAAACTTCTATACTGTGAAATTTCTTCACTTGAAAAATCACCAAATTGTTCATTCTTCTCCTTTGCCTCGTCCACTCTCTTCCTCGTCTCCCCCCTTATTATCCCCCATGGCCTCTTCTACCTCGTCCTCTCCCCCCCCCTCCCAACTCTCACTCACAGAGTTTCTGCGGCTGATGTTCACACTCAGTCAACAGCAGAAACTCACCCACAGAGTGCAGGTCCACCCTCCCCTTCTGCTGGGACCACGATGGGGGCAGCCACACAGAATCAACCAATCAAGGACGCTGGTCCAGCAGCAGAAAAATAACAGAACATAAAACTACAGAATGGACACACAGAAGAAAAGCAATCTACAGGTGGCAATCCTTCCAACAGCGTGTTAATTCTCTCAACAGATCCACTTTTATTAGCTGCCCAAATCTGTACTTTTGCTATATTCATGGAATAGGTAAAGCAAGAAATCTTTGATCCCTCAGAGTCTCCAAGGTGGAATTGGAGATTCAAACCCTCAGGAAACCACTGAATTAAAACTAGGTGCAGGAAGATCCTCACCGTTCAAATGACACTTTGCACACAGAAATTCTCGACCTTAAAAACAAACAAGAGGAGATCACCCAACAGGCCAACTTTAAACAAGAGACTGAAATACACATCAACTCATGGGCACAGGTGGTTCAAGGAAAGGACAAAGCTCACCCTCTTGTGGCAATTGAGGAAGTGGTGCAAGCTACGCTCATTTAGAAGTGTGCTAGGCAAGCAAGGGAGTTGAATGTTAAGATGAAGAGATTCCATCTATGTCATTCATCCCCAAACCTATGGAGATCAGGACCATGTTTTTTGAGATACCCTTGATCTCCATGATGTCACCTTTGAGAAGACTTGGCTAGGATTCATCTCCACTCTTTTTCTCCAATTCAGGTCTGTGGCTGATTGAATTTGGGCACTTAAAGCTAAGCGGAGGTTGTTTTCTCTTACCAGGAAGATCTTCCTAGATGAAGATCTCACCAGATCACATGTTGGGAAGCTCAACCGTTCCAAATGGCTGGTTATAGCAGCACAACAGGTAGGGAAATGAGCAGTCACCAGGAAAATTTGACATATCAGTTGGCATTCCTTTACCACTGGTTTGGAGCTCCATCCAAGGTTTCCAAATGACAAGCCCGGTGCAAGAGGTGACAGGGCATGGGTATCTCAGTAGGGTGTTTGAACAACAATGGATCTTTATGGTCATTGTCGGGCATGATTTATGAATCATGATGCCCTTGGGTCATCAAAGATCCACTTCATCACTGAGATTTGTGAGATGAGCCATGCAAGTCAAGTTCATGTGGATTCAAGTTAGAGGCTTCGCTCCTCTCCCAAGAGACATCTACATCATAGTTTGTGATTCCCCCCCTGCCTCATCATTGTTTGCTATTCATGGTGAGATTCCACATGCTTCCCACATAGTGAGGAAGCTAGTGTAGTGGATTATGTCATGACTAGACAAAAGCTACTCCCTTTTGTATGCCAATTCTTGATAAACCCCATCCCCTTGGCAAATCATGCCCTCCATTCATTCTCCCTCCAAGCCAACCCTATTCCTATCATGACCCCACCACCCCCAAGCACACCCCGAACCACTATCCTTTTAGATTAGGGAAACCCAAATACATTTTCATTCACCTATGCTAGATGCTTCCTTCTGAATCTTAGTTTTCATCCCTCAATTCTACATCCAGTAAATAAGAATGTCTCCCATCCACCATTTGGGAAGCATCCCACATATCCTATCCCCAAATCGCCCAATTCTCTTCCCATTCCCTAACGAATAGCCCATGCCCCATGCACCAGTGGTACAATGCACACTACAAAGCTCTCCTTAGGCAGCTTCGACATGCCTTCTCTCATGATTGCAATTCTTAACCCAACGTTTCGAATCTTACTGTGGATTCTCCGATCAAAGACTCAAAAAATCTTATTGATATTTTTCCTGGGATCCTGTCTGACCAGTTTCGTTCGACCCATCTTTGAACTGTTCTTGGCGATGGCCAAAGCCCTGTAAATTGCCCTATGAGTCCTCTCTCAGCAAGGGATAGCGCTGCCATGCGAGGAAGGGTTCGAGGCAGCTGGACTTCCTGAAGAACATCTAGCTTCTTGACAAATTTCGAAATTGCAGGTCTGGGGCATTGGGGAGGAAGTGATTTTACCAGATTTGAGAAGGCTTTTTGAGGATCGTGGTCCTCCTGAGGCGGATCCGGAAGGGCCATGGCTGGGGCCAAGGCCCAGGCCGCTGCACTGCTGGTTGAGGTCGATCTCCTAGGGCACGTTCAGGCGCGCGCGCAACTCTCTTCTCGCTTGTTCTCAAAAATGAAAGTATGTTTTAAAATGCTTCAGCATACCAATATTTCATCTCTAGGGTTCTGTGATTATTTCCTAGAAACTTATATTGTTCTCATACTAGGGTTTTGTCGTAAACCCTAGATACAAACATCAAACTCAAATTTTAACCAGGATAGGGTTTCAATTATACAGAAGCACATACACCCAGAGATTCATTTCTAGGGTTTTATATTGACTATTACAAGGGTTTTGTCATAAAACCTATTTTATCAAACCCTAAGAAAACTAGGGTTTTTAGAAATGAACAACAAACCCTAAAAGGCTAGGGTTATGACAATACCAAAACACTAAGCATTGGGATTTTGTCATGTGATCTAAAGTTCTATCAACAAACCCTAAGAGGACTAGGGTTTCATTATTAACATAAGCTAAGCATTTAAAAATTGGGGTTTTACAGTGAACCCTAAATATTAGGGTTTTACCAAAAATGAACAAGATGGCAAGAAATAATATGATAAGGGTAGATTCAATCCACTGATAATCACCCCAATAAGAATCTTTAAGATTCAAAACCCTAGACATGAGAGAGTTAGTAATATAGAGTAATTTCAAAAATAATCGTACCTTTTATGTAAGGAAGATTATCGTGTGATCTTTGAACATACCTTGAGTTGCTCCGTTTACAAACCTTGAAGGACTCCGTTTGAATTATGATAACGTCTTCATGAATCATTTCCTTATGAGTCAACTTGTGCCCAAGAATCCAACTTGCTTTATCAAGTCATCATACAGACAATATTTATTGGCAAGTACAAACAAAATATACAGGTATAATAGTGTAGAGATTATATAGGGTTTTTCATTACCTTTAAGGGATTTTTAGCTCTATTATGTCAAAACCTGGACTTCAATTAATTTTGTTCTAGTCAAATTAGCCATATATCTTAGACTTCTTATAAATCCTAGATTTTCTAAGTAAATTGAGAGTTTGCAAATTCTAGGATTACACGAGCAACTAAGCAAATAAGCATGCTATACATACCTAAAAATTTATGTACCTTAGAATTTGATATTTCATTGGGCTTGTTACCTTTTTATGCAAATTGCATACATATTGTTAGATGATAAAAACATGAAAAGTAGTAGCAATGCTTAATTGTTTTAAATGAAGACTTTGAGCTGGTTCTCAATTGTTGGATGCCATTTTCTTTGACATAAGAGGATGCTTCCTAACACTGTTATAGGTCCTTAGTAAGACTTTCTTTTTACTACTGTAGTCAGAGATGCATAAGCTTCTTTTATCACTAATTGTAGTAGATGCTTCTATTACAAGCCCTTCTTTTATTGCATTTAATATGACACCTCTAGCTTAGAGTCGACCCTTTAGACTAGGCTTTCTTAATCACATAACAAATTCTTCAAAAAATGTGATTTTGATCCTCTTTATTTGTGCCACTATTCGAGAGAGGATTTAATTTATCTTATCAAACAATGATGAATTTTATTAGGTTGACCCTTTAATTAGGGCTTCACCAAATCACTAAAATAGATCTCCAATCAAGGTCGACTTTTTATGTCACTGTATAGCTTGGCTTACCTATATAACAGTGCCCAGGTCTGAGTCCTCTTTTATAGGAATATCGACTTTTTTTTTGGTAACTATAGTTTTATATCAGACCTTTCAAGTAGATCTACAAAGGCTCCATATAGTTCGGACTTCTGAGATGATTGCGGATCCTTAATTACATGCATAGAACATTGTTTTCCTTCTCAAGAATGTCGACCTTGTCTTGACCATTTATCTAGCTCTTTCGATCCTTAAAAATGATACTTCTAGGCCTCTTTTCTTTCCTTGTTATAGGTCTGTGGCCTACTTGTAGAGATATGTCGGAAATATGCCTTTACTAAACTCAGACCGTCCTTCTAGGAGCTCGATTCTAAGGAATGAGCTTTCATTTAATTATTTTTAAGCCCTCTAGTACAATTGTGATATTATTGCCCTTAGGTCAATGTCCTGAGCTCTGGTACCATGTTGAGAAATCTAGGGCAACATAGTTAGGTCTTCTTATTAAATTGATTTCTATTTTACTTGACAATTTCTTTTTGATTAGTTCTTATTTATTCTTCTTTATTATTACATGTTTATCATCAAGACAATTGCCAAAACTTCAAAGACAACAAGAGAACACATGATGTAGGCACTCAGCCATGGCAAAACCCCTAACAAGGGGAAAATCCAGTCAAACTCTTCCACTAGTAGATTCAAACTATTTTGAGACAACCTTGATCACTTTACCCAAACAATGACCTCCTTCAATCCTCCAAGTCAACACAAGATTCAAGAGTTTGACTTCGCATACTTTAGTACTCAACAAAACTTTGAGTAGTCGACAAAAATTCGTATAGGGACATTGTACTTCATAGGATCAGAACTTCGCATAACAATGAATCTTGATCTTGAACCTTTTTCAACTACAACTTTATATTTTTCGGTCCTGCAATCTAACATAGACATCTTCGCATATGTGGAAGAGTGATAACAAATTTTCGGCTGATCTTGACCTTATACCTTCAATCCTTTCTTTAGAATTCCTTTATGCACCCTTTAAATTGTAGAGATTTATTATCGATGATGATATTCTTCCAATGGCTCGAATACATGGCTATATATAGGCTTTTATTGGATAGTCGAGTCCCTTCATGAGGCCGACTTAATGGCTTCTTGAGGCCGACTTGGAGGATGAAGTATACATGACACTTTTGACCTTAATAAAATTTCTTTTTTGATTTTACAAAGCCTAAGAAGGGTCTAGAACAAAATAATGATGACAATGACTCAAGACATAAGCCTAGAAGCCTACAATGGAGGCTTGACGTATTGACCATTAACCCAAGCATGAAACCATGCTTTAATAAGTCAATTTCTTTTAATAATAATATTTTCTTTTCCTTTCTTTTGACCAATACAATTATGAAGACCGACACTAGTTACATTCTTCAACACAACCAAGTTGATTTCGCTGTAATTTTCTCTAAGAGCCCTTGAAAACAGGTTATTCATGATACAAGGTGGATAAGTCATGAAGTCGATCCCTAAAGATTTTTAGGGTTTCATTGGAGTGATTCAAAATGCAAATAAACCAGGGCAAATTGCCAAATACAGGGTTGCAGG
>APFE030736520.1:1196-14295 GCA_000404065.3 Pinus taeda | reverse complement strand
ATTATGTTAGATGATGCCCCTGAGTCAATTAAACAGTTGTGCAGGTTTCTGTTATAGATTTCATAAGTCAGAAGGAAGGGTGGAGTATGAGAACTTGATCTGTCTCCAATTAGAACTGAATCGGTAGCTTCAACCATACCTGGAGGAGATTGGCCTGAATCATTAGCAGCTTTTGAACTACGAAGTGGTGTAGAGGAAACAACATTCAATTCTTTACGAAGTAATTTTTGCTGATGCTTTAGCTTACTAAGTTCAAACATGGTTATGTTTGCCTTAGTTTTCTTCATATCATCAACAATGTTGTATTCCATTGAATTAGATACCACTAACGTTTTAGATGTTGAAGGAGAATTAGAAGTTGAAGGCTGGTTTTGGGGAACTACTGTAGGTGATTTCTTTGGAGGTACTTTTTCCTTTGTAGTGGCAGCACCTGCACTCCTTTTCTTTGAAGTCGCTTGGACAGGTTCAGAAGTACTTTTACTTCTATTAGTGACTGGGAAGGATTCTTCTTCATTTTCGGTATCAGAATTGGGGAGTGTAAAATCCCACATTCCATGGCATTCAGCTACTTCTTCTTCATCGTCAGTTGGTGGGGTTGCCTCTTCTTCCTCCTCTTCTTGGTCTGAATCTGCGTTAGATATGACATTGGGTGGCTTTGTTTCAGTTTTCTTATAAGTCCTAAATGGTCTTTTGTTTGAAGTTTCGGCCACCTGTTTCTTTATGTCAATCATTTCATTAGACAAAGTTTTCAGGACCTTTGGTAATCCTTCCATGTCATATGGGTCTTTCGGGCTTTTCTTCTTGGAGTCTTCTTTAAAAGCAGCTTTCTTTTCTAAGGCATTGATGCGTTTTTCCACAGCAAGTGCTTCTTTCATATTTTCTGCTAAGGTAGGTTTCGCAGCCCTATCTAAAAAAATGGCTATATTGGCAGGTAGGGCAGTGATATACCATTCGCTTCGAATTTGTTCACTTGGTTTGGAAGTTGTAGGGATTTTGTTCAGGAGTTTATTGAAGCGAGCATTAAATTCCTTAATTGGTTCCCTATGCTCTATTCTTAGGTTAGAGAGATCGTTTATTAAAGTTGCCAAAGACCTATCATCTCCATATTTAGTAAGAAACTGCTCTTGGCACGTGTCCCAATTGGTAATGGAACCAGAGGGTAAGGAGAAATACCAGGATCCTGCTGATCCTTGCAAAGTATAAGGGAAAAGTCTAACAACAACATCTTGTTCTGTTACCCCTTTCAAGTTGACCGACAACATGAAATTATTAATGTGTTCCTCGGCCTGGGTTCCATCATCTGGATTAAACTTGGGGAGCCATTTTTCCGGAGAATCTGGTAAAGGATGCAATGGTGCAGGCATATTGACTGCACCAGGCCTGGTCCATGGATCTACCATTGTAATAGCACCGGTGGTTGATACTACCGTTGGGATTCCAGATGTATGGGAAGTAAATAATATCGAGGAGTGAGCATATTGAGATGTTGAGGCTTCTGTTCCCTAGTGGACAACAATATGTAATGGAGGAGTGGGTGGTTGACTTTGCAGATGGGGAGATGAAATGGATGATGTGGATGAAAGCTCTACACTATCAGACCCTTCAGTGTATTTCTTGGATTTTTTCCTTTTGGGTAAAGGGAACTCAGTGGGTTCAATACCAAGCTTTTCACTTTGAAGTCTGGTAAGTGGATGAGATAGATTGAACTGCGAAGTTACACTGCTTTGTGATACCTCAGATCTCTGTGGCGAAATCGAGAAGCTCTGAAGTTTGCGGATAAGAGACTGGACTTCAGGGGATTCAAGACTTAATTGTTCTGGAGTATGATGGGTTTGAGCAGTGGTAGTTGATTCCTCTTCTTCTTGATTGTATGCTGGAGAACAGCATGCGATCGAGAATAACGAGGAGATTTTGGAGGAGAATTACTCTTAGAAGGCTGCAGATGGGTTTGCTTGCCATTCAACAGTCAGGGCCCTCCCTTCTAGTGCCAAAAATGTTGATGCCTTGAAAATCGCTGCAACAACATTGGGGAAACCACCCGGTCCGGACCTTAGTACAACTCCTTTTCCGTTTGGGGTAGTGGCTCTGACTGGGGATAATGGGACCAGTTTCCTAGAAATAGATAAATGGGATGGGCGAATGGTTTATAGATTACACTAGTGGTGAGCGAAAGGCTAAAACTTTTAACAGAAATATAAATAAATGAAACTATCCCGGGAATCTATTGAGCTCTAAAGCGTAGCGTTTGATGTTCTGTGTCTAAAAGACAAACATATAGATGACTGTATCTTTCCAACATAGATATTAATTCATTTAAGATTGCTGTGCCTAAATAGTTAAGCAGAGCGATTGAAGCGAAATTACCACACTTTAAACATTTATATCATTATCATACAAATGATTAAAAGCAAAGGCACATCACCAAACATCCAATAGTGGAATGAATAAGATCTGCTGTTATAGCGCATGCATATAATCAACGATAGAAAAAATAATTACATAACAATTCATATAAACGGAATGAATTCAGACATAGATAAAAATACCATATGAGCTGCGTGACACTCCCAGATATCAATCGCTATGTGCAGTTCTTCCTTTAATGCAAAAACACTCTCAATCGACGACAATAGTGCACAATTGCATAAAGAAACTTCCTCATTAAAGTAAGAATAACTGGTCGAGTTTCATAAAAGAATATCAACTGAAGCACAGTAGTGAAAACTTCAGTCTATTAAGTCTCTTACAAAATTTTACGACCCTTTCTAAAAACATGAAAGGGTCTATAAATACAATACTAATTTAAATATCTAGTAAACAGAAATGCTACTAAATTGATATCAATAACTTTTGATCCTATTTTGGCTAGCGATCTGGCGAGCTGGAGGGTGATTCATCAAGTCGGCTGCTTTCCTTTGAATCTGAGCTGATTTATTGCAAGCATTGGCTCAACTTCCAGAGGTTTGTTAAGGCGCGAACTGAGCTGGGAAGCATAGGTGGCATCTTGAATATCGGGAATCATACATCCGATTGCATCTGTTAAACACTTCAGGGCGGATCTTTGTGTATGTGGCTTAATTAGGAAGAGCCAATATGCTTCCAAGTTTAAACTATTAATCCTGGCGATTAATCTTCCCTTTTCTTCTAACTCAGGGTAACATGATTGCTCCAGTGTATTTGTTGTTGTCATCTTTCCTGGTGTACATTGGGAAATCATATTTGCCAAGTAGAGAGTGTTGTTAACTAAATCAACTAGATTGCTAGAAGTTGATTTACATCTTGAAGTCGCTCTCTCTGCTTTCATCACCTGAGTGTGCCATTCTGTGAAAAGTATATCCTTATGAGTTTCAAGTATCCTGGGCAAATTTGCTGCTTTTCCCTAATCAGAATCTTGCCAGTCAAGATGTGCAGTAATGGCCTCATCGGCTTGATTCAATTCATCCTTGGCTTTCTCTACCTACTCATTTATAGATATAGTTAACTCGCACAGTGGCTCAGCTTGAGCGATCTGTTGACACAAGAGTTTAACCTGAGATATTAGCACATTGTTTATTAATGATGCTTCTTTTCTAAACTCTGCCACTTGCGAAGCACCTTTCATCTTTTCTAGCTGCGATGACATTTGAGCGATTTGCTCATCTTTGGTTTTCATCATTTGTTCATTCGCTGCTCTCAACTGTTCCAATGCCTCTGTCAATTCTTTCTGTTTCTGGATCGCACTTTGATCGATCCTTTGCTTTTCTGCTTGCAATTGCTGGGTTAATTGGTTGTTCATTTGCTGTTGTGCCAGCAACTACTCCTCTGCTTGCGCTGCCTTCTGCTTTGTCTCGGACAATTCCGCCTGTAATGCAGAGATTTCTTGATCCTTATTTTTCAATAGAAGGCTTACCTCCAATGCTTTGTCAATTGTTGCTGCCGAATAGGCTCCAGCATACTGTGACAACTTTGTTAGGTCATCGGAGGGGTCCAATTTCTCCTTCCATACTACATTACCCATGACTATTTTCTCCAGAAGGATAGAAGGTTGATCAATCCTTCGTCTTTTCCTTGATCGCTTTACAACTGCTCTATGCCTCGGGCTGTAGAAAACATCCAATGGAGGAATATCTTCTATCTGCAGAATGATTTGATCCATGGGGTCTTTTGGAATTATCTCAACATCCTTAGAACTGGGTGGGCCACTGGTTCCACTTAGAACCTGAGGTGAAGTAATGTCTTGCGTGTCGCTAGTCTTAGAAGTGCCTGTATCTTTTGAGCATTTTGATCCACTGATGATAGAATCAAACTGCTGCTATTCCTGGAGCAGTTTAGGGTCTGTGGTAGTGTCCACATTGACATTAGTGGTGGTCTGTTGCCCTTTCTCAGTTTGAGACTCCTTCTGTACTTTTTCCTGCTTTTTCCTCTTATGCTCCTCTTGTTCCCTCTGTTGTCTATCCTCACGCTCTTTCTTTAGCTGTTCTTCCTGCTCCTTCCTCTGCTTTTCCTCCTGCTCCTTATTATGATCTTTTATTATAGTAGGAGGTTCCTTTAACTGTTGCTGACCAGACTCGCTTGACGATGTCGTTGGGGTCGTTGCTAGTAAATCTAGAGGCAGAGTTTGCAACCTCTGTTCTGTAATTTTATTGAACTCTGTCAACCCTTCATCATTATATTTCATCTTAGCGAGTTCTTTAGCCTGACCTATGGTTTCAATTGAAGTGAACAGGTCATCAAACATATCTTCCTAATGCTCAAACTTTGTCAATTTGGCTTGTTCTAATGCGGCATAGGCAACTAGCTTTGGATCAAATGCCCTGTTTGGGATTGTGGCCAGAGCTAAAGATTGAATCTTTGTGGCTTCCTTTTCTGCATGTTTGAGGTCATGCAGCGTAAAGACACCACACCTCAAGGGAAAAGAGGGCCAGCCTCTTTTCTTTTCTCCTTTGAGAGTCTGTGTAGTACTCTCAGCCATAATCTGATACACGATTTCTCTTGCTAGCAGCTTATCTGGAACATATAAAGGGCGAACATGTGGGTTGGCTTGGCTGCCGTAAACTCTGAAATAGGTAAATTTCTCTTCTCCAAACCAACTTGCCACTGTTGGAAAATTAAAGGAAGCTTGATAGGAAATCTTCGGAATGGGTTTATCAAAAATGGAATAGTAAATGGGCACCATAAAGCCATTGCAGATTTGATACAGGTGGTTTTTATAAGAAGACTTCCACAATTTTTGGTGATATATATGAATGGGTGAGGGGTCCTGTGCAGTCCACCTCCAACCGAGGACAGGAAATTCAGAATTGAAACATATTGTGTCTAAGATATATGCACTATACTAAAATGGGGGGATTTTCCTTTCAGTAACCACAATCTTATTTCTAAAATCACGAATAGCTACTGCTAGTTTATCCGAGAGAATAGTAGCCCAATCCATAATTATACTGTTTACTACTGCCTCCATAAGAGGAAACATTTCTATGGTAAAACTAGCAGAGTCATGCAATCCCCATAGCCTACGCATCATTATACCTGCATAACAATAAGGAGAAGCCAAAGAATCAACCGAATACTTACCGGAAGATTCGTGTTTGTGCTTGTTCGGATTTTGTCTCCAATCCTTGATGGGTTCGGATTCAATTTCATTTTCACTTGCAAACTTCTCCAAGAAGTATTTGTTATATATTTTCTCTGGCTCAGGCGAATGATACATTTTCCTTAGGTCATCTGCCTTGAATGATCCGAAAATCCTCCCATCTCTGGTGCTGAAAGTTCTGTCCAAGATTGGGATTTCTTCAATCGCCCATCGCACAACGTCTGTGTATGGGAGAATTTGCTCCCTGGCTGCTATTCTGTGAAGGAAAGAGTCGGCTAAATCTTTGAGAGTACAATCAAACTTCCTTAGTAAATCCGCGTCAGCTTCTGTTACCGTCTTCTGTGGTTTCTCGGCTTCAATTAAGTCGTAAGTGCCTTGCTAAGTAACTCTAGTGAGACCCGTGCATGTAGTATCAGATATTAGGCCCTTCTTCTTGTTTACAGCAGCTTGTCCTGCGACTGGTGGAGCGGAAGCACCCGCAGTCTTCTTAGATTTCTTTCCCATCATGCTCAAACTCTTGTCTATGAAATTCTGCACAGAGAGGCAATTGCGCGTAATACAGAGGGATAACAATGAAAACTTGCAAGTGATGATAACATATGAATAGGTGCGCAATAAGATATTCAGCTTTTAAAATGGGCGCGGACACAATCCATAGAAAGATTTTAAGACATGATCCCATTAATTGGCCGTATAAAACCTGTCATCCTTTAAATGCCCATTAAATCGTTATTCGGGTGAATAATACCCTTAAGCATGCAATGGATGTTTTGGCGGCTGAGCGCAAGTGGTCAAGCTTTAAATATGAATGAATTGAGCTATCCCATCACTTAACGGCCTTTTATTGAAAACTGCGCTTTATCGCATCGCATCGGGTGTATGACAAGCGCGTCTTAATGATGTGTATTGGATACCGCCAATTGCCGAATGCGATATCGCATTGGCGAAAAGCTCTGAGCGCATCAAGACTCAAGTGGAAATAGACCGCCGATCACCGAACGTCGATTGTGCATCGCATCGGGGTAAATGGCATAGGGCGCTTTGAGGTGTGCATTGGATATTTCCGATCGCCGATTGCGATATCGCATCGGCAGAAAGCTTTGTGCCACTTATGTATATTCCTTATGTCATTGCGATATGCGATCTTGCGATCGCTTTATCGCAAATACCAAGATTCGCTTTATTTCTTTAAATGGGTTTGTTCAAAAGGGTTTTATAACATGCATTCATTTGATTATCGAACATTTTGAACAATAAAGTATTGATATCAATTTTACTTTAAAGGGACCCATTTCATAGGTTGATATTTTATGAATAAAAATGATATGAAATGGGGGGTTTTTTGCAGAGCACAACACCTACCTAAATGGGGATGTAGCCTGTTGAGCTACGGAGAGCTTTGTTGTAGTTTTTTTGGACATAAGGGAGGCTTTCATCCCATGTGCGTGGATCCTTCGAGTTATACATGCATAGAATGTGTACGATCATCCTGTTGATGACCTTTGTTTGGCCATCAATTTGGGAGTGGAAAGTCATGGACTTAGTAATTTTGGTATCCAACATCGACTAGAGACTTGACCAAAATGCACTTAGGAATCTATTGTCCCGATCTAAGATAATGGACTGTGGGATCCCAAAGTGTACCCACACTTAGTAGTGGCCTCTATTGTGATACTCTTCTTGCATGTCGTCATAATGGCAATCTTAGAGAATTTGTTGATGACCATGGAAAAACAGTCATTGTCGTGCTTAGCAGAAGGAAGGCTCAACATGTAATCCATGGAGATGGATTTCCAAGGTCGATTAGGAGTGGGCAGAGGAGTATATAGACCTTGTTTCTTGATGGTTGGTTTGGAAATGGTGCAGGCATTGTAGGATCTAATGTACTCCCCAACATCACAGCAAAGGTACGACCAATAAAAATACTTCTGTAGAACTACCACTGTTTTCTCTATTCCGAAATGTCTAGCGACCTGACTGTAGTGTGCCTCCTAAATCATCTTTGTATGCTCACTTGAAGGAACATAGATGTGTCCCAAGTTGCAAACACTTCATCTTGGAGGTGAAATTTTGCAAATTTCTTACCTTCTAGGAGTGTCTATTATGTGCTACCGAATTTAGGATCACTCTTATAAATATGCGGGCACCCCGAAGTCTCGTGCCCACAAGAGTCAAGAACAATGATCAACGCCATGACTGGGGGTCGACTAAGGCTGTCTGCTACATTATTGGTGTTTCCCTTCTTGTACTTAATTTTCAAATGGAATTGTCGCAAGTATGTACACCATTTCTGATGGTGATTGTTCTGCAACTTCCCTTGCATATGTATGAATTGTAGGGGTTGGTGGTCTATATGGATGACTGTTTCCTTCCCCATAATGTAATGCTTCCATTGATGGCAAGCCTATACAATTGATTACATTTCTTTGTCATAAGTGGGATACTTTCGGACTATGTATGATAGTGTCTTACTATGGTAAGCCACTAGATGCCCCTGCTGAGTAAGAACTGCACCAATAACATAGTTGGAGGTGTCTATCTCATTCTCAAATGGTTGCTGCAATTCTAGTAATGCAAACACTGGTGCAAAGCAAAGGTGATGCTTCAACTTAGAAAATTCCTTTTGTTGGGGTTTAGGCCAAAAAATTTTCTTTCGCTCTGCCCTTGGTGACTTGACATAAAGGCCAAGTGATATGAGAGAATCCGAAAAGATGCAGAGCTCTGTTAGAGTGGTTGGGGCTGGACAATCCTGAATGGCTTGTATCTTGGTTGGGTCCACATGGACACACCCTCATCAATGATGTACCCCAAATATTGAACTTGGGTCATGCCAAAAGTGTATTTCTCCAAATTGGCACACAACTTGGTTGTCACATGGTTTGAAGGACCTATTGAATATGGTGGAGGTGCTCTTCCCAAATCTGGATTAATATCAATATGTCATCTAAATACCACCATAAATTCATTGGCAAAGGGTTGCAAGATGTCGTCCATCAATTTCATGAAGGTTGCGAGGGCATTCATTATTGGGAGCGGGATCCCCCAAGGGCAGTTTTGGGGCTAAAAGCCCATGTTTAAGTCAATTTTTGTAATATAATTGTAAAGAATCTACATTTTGTGGTCGCGGCTCATGAAGGTGTTATGTGTAAAAAAGGGTATTCCGCCCTTATTTTTGTAAAGTAAATTCAGCTGTAAGAGACCTACCCATGGTCCGCAGACCATGGGATTGTATAAAAAGAGCTAAGCTCTAAGTAGTTTAAAAAAGAGGAGACAATGGCAGATCATGTAATAGAGTAACAACTCTGAAGTAAGAAGTCTAAGTTTTGGGTCATAGCGTAGGTAGAGGATCTCCAGCTGAGTGCGCAGAGGCCTAGGGTGGAAGTTTGCAGCTGAGTGTGTGGACCCCTGCAGCTATGTGCGCAGGGTAGATAGAGTCTGTAATCACTTAAAGATATCAATAAAGAGAAGTATTCTATAAATTTTGTGTCTTTGCTCCAGTTAATGCATCTTGTACAATTATGTATGAATTTCCTTTATAATGCTTATGTGATGCACGAATGTGTATAATTATGTTGGATAACTGAATGCAAATAAGAATATTTAAATACGCGGTGCTAACTATGTTATCTAATAAGATAAGTAAGACACTTAGACTAGTTTGGGAATCTGCATGGTATGCTGCACTAGCAGCACAAAAGTACTTGAACCATAGGTTAGGGCTGCGCGAAGGTCATTCATACCTTTTCACGGAGGTACTGAAGGCTAGAGTATAGGGCTAGTCTGGCAGGTCCTAGAACTGAGTGACTTGAATAGAAGGAATAAAACGACATCACGACCATCTCAGGGTGCGGAAACTTGGTTCCAACATCCCCCCATACTGCTTTGAGTGAAACTTGAGTCTGCGCTCCGCGGGCTGACGCTAAAAAGGCCAGTTGTGTAGGGATTTGTTTGGCTAATTAACGCTGAACCTGGGTCAGGCTCCAACAAGCCAACAAATGGTTCCATTGCCGGTCCAGGAATTTGCATAAGAGATGGGTGATGTTGTATCACTAGAATCCAACTAAGAAAGAGATCAGAGACTGGTTGGATAGAAAGATTCATGAATTTGTGGGGTAGGAAAATAGAAGTCCGTGACTGACAAAGGAACAGTGGTTGGACAGGTACCTATATACAGAGATCCATGAGATCTTTTTCTATTCCTTTCCATTTGAGCTATATGAGTGGATCATGAAGCTAGTAGATAGGCAAGGAAGGTGGAAAATTGACGGTCCTATTGTTTGGACCCCGGAACTAGTGCAGATATTGGAAGCATCTGAGGATAAGATCACTCGCGCTCTCGACCATTGGCTTGATCGTGTCATAGGAGGATTTGTAACTGAATTCGTGGTCAACACCTCAGTTAGCTACAGTGAGGTGGAGAAACATTTTTTCAAAGGTTCACGAGGTAAGTACGTGAAATATTTAAATACCTGGATTAAAATTCTCTTGTGCGAAAAAGGGGTTATGCAACTACCTTGATGTTCGGGACTACGCGAACCAGAAAAACTTATAGGAACAACGGAAAAAAGGGTCTGGAGTATAGTCCCTTGATTTCACCTCCACGAGGTGACGAAGAAGGGATATCGAAGGTTTCACCGTGAAGTGCTATTCAGTTAATAAGAGAAGGATTCCCATGTATACCACCTCTGCCCACACCACCTCCAACTTCACCACCATCGCCTCCAACTACACCCATACCACATCCATCTCCACCATAGTTTAGTATGGAAAATACAGTGAAGCTTCCTTTGTTCAAAGGATTGGGAAATGAAGACACGAACCAATTCTGGTTCATTGTGAGGGTTGTATGGGAAGCTCAAGGTGTTACAGATGATCATATAAAGAAGGAGATGTTGGTTAGTGATCTGCAAGATCGCGCACTAACCTGGTATATTAAGTACTCCAATGATAACCCGAACGCTGGAGTGGCAGGTATCTAGACAACACTTAGTAGAGAATTTAGTAGGCCTAAATCTGAGGCATAGTCAATTGTGGGATTCGAAGAAATCACGATGCAACCAGGTGGGATGCCTTGGGAACTAGATTAGAGGTTGAAGTGTACAATCTGCGAATCCAACATGAATTTGATAGATGGAAAACATCACGAATGATTTGTAGCTTCGCTACTACCACACTTAAGGAGTACACTGTCGCAACAGAAGATAACAAATGAAGCAGAGGCCTTGGAGATTGCAATGAGACTACATGAATCTCCGATGCAATATCCAAATCTAAGAGTTCAGAAGATCCATGCGCAGCTGAAGAATCTATGCCTTGAGATGCAAAGTCTGAAGCAGGATAGGATGGTTCGACTAGAGGTGCATGAGGAGGTATGGTGCTTGAAATGCAAGAGTTAGGGTCATGAAAAAGACCATTGCCTGGTCTTTGCAAACTACATTGCAGGAGGAGGATTGATTCCTTTAAGGTCAGAAGCTCAAGCAGGACATAGTGTGGTGCCTACATTATGGTGTGCTACCTATCAAGTAGCGCGAAAACATGCCACAGATAACTGTCACTTGCTACAGAAGTATGTACAAGCACCAAAATAGCTATTTTGCAACTTTTGTAGATCGGTAGGACATAATGAATGTACTTGTAGGAGGTATGAATTGATGATGGATAGAACTATTGCCTATAGGGTTCAGGCCAAAACACGGCCCCTTGACCAGAGCACAAGGATGGTGCAAACAATATTTCAGGGGTGCGGACGAGGCTGAGGTGGAGGAGGACTTGGTAGAGGTCGAGGACAGTTGTTTTGCTACAATTATGGAGGACCAGGACAATATGCTCATGATTGACCTAATCCAATGCATCCATCATGTAAGTATTGCACGTTGTTTGATCACGAAATAGAAGATTTTCCTACGCTGATAGTTAGAATACGTGACAAAAGGGTGCCACCACCTCCATTGACTCAGAACTCGCAGATGATGAAGTCTAAGCTGCATGAGGAAGATCCAAATGTAAATATAGTGCTCAGAAGAGGAATCACAACAAGAGATGACAAGGGGAAACAACCAAAAGACAATACATGGGTTTGCAAAGCTTCGGTGAAGGAGGTTGAGTTCGATTTGGAGTGCACACGTGAAACCTTAATGGAAGTTAAGAAGAGCTTCACTGAGGCCTCCACCTGAGGAAGCAAGGATAAGCTTGAGCTGGAGATGGAACCCTCTATGCTCACAACTTTCATGGAGACCTGTATGAAGTTATTGCGCGATAGTAAGGCTATAAAAGCATTACAAGACCTCATCAATAGATGCGTTGGAACTGCGTCGGGTGAGCTGTACATAGTACAAAATATTGGTAAGCATAAAACAAGGACGGGACAGGAGATGAGACTGACTGTACAGATAAGGGAGTATGAAATGGATCAAGTTATTTTGGACTTGGGGTCAGACGTGAACATCCTGCCCAAGCATAGTTGGGAACGAATGGGGAGACCTACACTGCAATGGTCTCCGCTTCAACTAAGGATGGCGATTCAATAGAATATCATCCCCATGGGGTGACTACAGGAGGTGACCGTGGATATTGAGGGAGCGAGCACACTAGCTGATTTTGAAATAATAAAGATAGTGGATGACAACAATCCCTATCCCGTGCTCCTGGGAATTGACTAGGTTACTGATATGTACGGGGTAATCAATCTAAAGAAGTAAAAAATGACCTTTGAGAAGAAATTGTTGTGTGTAATAGTACCCCTTCATCCTACTGAAGGATCGCGCTATACTGAACCAGTCTGCAATTATGATAGTGATGATGACCTAGACTATCTATAACATAACAACGCAAGACCAAGATTGGGTGAATCCCACTACAGATGGATAGATTACATGGGATTGTGAGAGTTCCTGCACTTTGGACTTCGATGAAGAAATAGAACGCTAGTAGAATCGGTTACATGAAGTAACTACGCTGAATTGGAACATGATGACTCGATCGCTGTGCTGTGTGTCATCAGAGGTAAGAAATTTTCCTACTTATGATGGTCTAAATGAGGTAGATATCTTTTTGGATGCATTTGAAAGGGAGGTACCAAAAAATTTGCACTTCTAGGCGTTGGAATGGGCACTCCGTGATACGCCTACAAGATGGTGTGGTACACATAAATGAAGCTTTGATGATTGGCGCAAATGTAGGAGGATGATGAGAACACAATTTGCGAAGCCAAGCAGCTAAAGAAACATGTGGATGCAACACTGCACAAGGAAGCAGTGCTAAAGGTGTTGGCAATAATACTGAGAAGGGGGGTGAATCAATATTATCAAATCAACAAAACTTTTTCATTTCCATACTTAGATACATATACACTACTTCAATTAAGGGAACCCGCGTGTATACCCAACTGTGTCTAATGCAACTAGCGTATATCCAAAATACTTATGATTCAATTAATCCATTAAATGTTGATATTTAGTTAGTGCATCAGAACTTCTTTAACCATATGTATAGTAAGCAGGTGCAGTAAAATAGAACAGATCATCACAC
>APFE030736519.1:0-16341 GCA_000404065.3 Pinus taeda | reverse complement strand
ATACACACTCAGACACTTTTTTTTTGCCTTCTTTTCTTTCTTTAAGTTTCCAAATCCAATCTTAATGATGCATAAGTGGATGTTGATCTTACCCAATAAGGAAGAGAATCATCACAAACTTCAAATTGTCACACAATTTAATTTTGGGGCCATTGTAAGTCACTAGAGACTAAATCAACAAATTTACATTGAACTTGTACTTCAATTACAACTTTGTAATTCATGTACTTATGATGTCAAAAATAACACAAACATTGTTTTGCTTCATCCTACATATCCATTATTGATATCTTAGCCCATTTCAAAGTATGGAGATTTTAATTTATTAATAATACCCATTCATTTCAGGTTGGCGAGAGTTGGAGGGGCTTTAGCCTCAATGAACAAAGAGAGATTTAGTTTGCTTGGGGGTTTGACACCCTAACAAACAACCAGGCAGAATATATGGCTCTTTGGAAAGGATTAGAATTAGCCATTAACAGGGCTATAAAGAGAATGTTGATCCTTGGAGATTCAATGCTAGTAATAAGGCAAGTCACCAAAATAAAGCTTGGAGAAGGATCGGCCAACACCGCAATATTGTGAAGGATCACCTTACAGCTAAGAAAAATTGATGAGTTAGAATTGTACCATATCTACAAAGCATCTAACTATAGAAGCGGGCAAATTGGCCAATAAAGGAGCGATTATGAGGCAGGGAATAATGGAACTAGATCAATCCCAAACAATATTTTCCCCTATCCCATGAGTAGCATAAAAAGAAATTGGTTGGGGAAAATGACCAATCTGGACATCAAGCTAGTAAGGAAAATAGGAAAGCCAATTTTAGAGGGCCCGCCAAACTTGATGTCTCAGATGTCATACACCTAGGATAGGGCCTTCCCTAAGGTAGTCAAAGGTTTTTAATAGCGCATGGAGTTCATGTGTACAATTCCCATTATATCATGAGTGGAAGGGCAAGCCAATACGCCAGATGGAAGAGAGGAGGAACATCACCTAAGCGGGTTGCGAATATCCATCATCTGCCATTAATCCATTCCTGCACAATGGTTTTAAATGCAGATCATCTCAACCCAATCTGTGAAATAAATCCTTTTGTAGAAGTGGATTGCTCTTGTGGTATCTGGTCTTGGACATATATGGAAATTAAATATCGCCAAAAGTATTGTCACCTCAAGCTTCAAGTTTAACCTATATATATTGAAATGGCCTCTAGGAGTGTAATGTTAGATTCAACAGAGCTTTGTTTCATCCTCTGATTAGGGAAATGAGTTTGAAGTGAAAGGAATTGGTGATGCATGAGATGCACTCAGAAGAACATGATCAAGAGTGATGGTTCCAAGCAATGGATAATCTGTCAAGGGTGGTTGTAGATATGATGGAGCTATCGAATAAAAGACTAGAAATGGTAGAGAAAGAAAAGGACACAAAGTTTCAATTGTTGGAAAAGAAATGTGATTGGTTGAAGAGAAAAATGTACAAAAATATGGCAATCATGGAGGTAAATATTTTATTAATGAATCCTAAAGTTAATGGAATGGTGACTCCCTCTAGCAGTGAGTCCAAATTCAACTTGAATAAATGGGAGGCTGACAAAGGACAACAATATCCAGAGGTATGAGGACCAGCTAAGGAAGAAGAAAATGAACACAACACGATGGAGGAAAGATGGGGCACAACATCATAAGGCCATTTGGTGCACACTAAATTTTAAATTTTTTGGAATATGTTTTGTAAATTGCTCTGTTTTTAGGAGTTTTTTGTACAATTTATGGTAGATTTCAATGTAGAATTATGGTTAAGAGAACCCATAGAGGCAAGAAAAACTTGTTATGGATGTACTACAATAGTGAAGCCTCTGAGAACTTTGAAAAATATAAAAGGCTTGTTACTAACACTTTTTTAATGCAAAATGATAACCATTTCGTTGAAAAAAAAAAAAAACCCAGTCACTCACATGACACCCCTCTTCTATCCACATTTTAAAATATACCTTGCTTCCAATAATATGATGAAAGTCTCTTTAGAAGAAGCATGAAAAGTAATTAACACCATAACTAAGAATTAACTCACACAAGCCAAGTCCTAAGATAGGAAGATGTGAATATGACATGGCTCATGTTGGCTTTCCAAATATCCTATATTCCCTAGACTTTGGGAGGTATCAAGGTCAATCCTACTGAGAGTCACATTAGGTGGCATAAGTTAAATACGTGATTGATCATGAGACTTGGGATATCTTTATAGTTATGAAACATGCTAAGCCCTTGATAATGGTTTATTTATGACAAATTGGGGAATGTGAACCAAAGAAATTGGAAGTTTAACCTCCTTGATGAGAAGAAAGGAAGATGGGAAAAACCTAAGGCATTATGGAAGGAAAGGTTATGATGAGTATGTAGAAATGGATAGGTAAAATGTAAGAAACAATTTCTCTTATGTTGTGTAACAAAATCACAAATTAAGGAGAAATTGGATGTGTATATCGAACATTAGGAATCAAAATTTTGGGGGATATAGTGGGATGTACAAGGTTGGTTGAAAAAATGATGACATCAATAAGTAAAAAGTTGATCAAGAATATTTGATATGTAAATTTGATTTGAGAAAAAATTTCTCCTATGTTATATTGCAACATGATACTCACAAATCAAGATGAGATCAAATTACATATCGAAGACTGGGAATCAACATTTCAAGAGGATCGAGTGGGAGAAACAAGGTTGATCAAGAAAATGACGAGGGCATGAAATAAATACATAAGAGTAGAGTCAAAGGGTAATAATCTCTTGATGTAAAGAAAAATGAACTAAATTCAATGGAGCAAACCAAGTTCATAATTTGGGTCTATCCATGAACTACCATATTTTATAATCATAATGTTTTATTTTAGTCTCTTGAAAAATGTCACAAAAATGTAAACTTGTTATTCCATATGACTCTTTAGTTTCTGTAAAACAATTTTATGTGAGATGGTAAAAACTAATCATGAAAATAATCTCACCACACAGTTACATGGTTTTATAACTCCTCATTCAATACCTTGTAGCCAAATAAATTAATTTGTTGGTCCTTTAGTTAGAGGTAGTGCCTTTGTTAGTTTTTGTTTCCCTTCTTTTATACCTACCCTCAAACTTCATTATAATACACTTGGCTTCCTAAAGTTTTAAATGTAATAATATTTAGATTCCCTTGACTTCTATTAGTGAGAAATATCTTTATGTTATATATAAGGAATATATATATTATCTTTATATTCCAAACAACAAAGTTCAAAGTTATTACAATAAATACTTATTATGAAATCGATATGTCACATATCAAGATTGAATTTGGGTAGGGAGGATAACAATATTTCTCTCAACCACCCAAACTAAATCCAATTGACTTCCAAATGAGACTTGCCTTGCCATAATTTATTTAATTTTACTCCCTAGGCTACAAATATCATTATCTACATACAATATGTAAGTTATTTAATTTTCCCACCATGGGTAGATTCTTAATGTGTCTTCGATTGGATGTATATCTATCTTAATCTCAAATTCATCTATTTTATTATATTTGAGTAGGACTTGTAAAAGAAGAATATTAGTGTTTTTGTTTTTAATATACATAGTATCTTTGTATTCCAAACAACAAATTTTGAAGTTATTTAAAAAAATATCTATTATAAAATCAATATGTCACATGTTAGAATTGAATCTTGGTAGGGAGGAATTAATTCTATGCTCTACATCTAGGTTATGGATACCATTATGTACATACAATATGTAAGTTATTTACATTTCACCCTCATTGGTAGATTCTTAATGTGTCCAATTCAATCTCTATCTGTCTTAGTCCCAAATTCATTTATTTTCTTATATTTGAGTAGGACTTGGAAAATCAGACTATTATTGTTTTTTTTCAATTAGATTTTGTTACATATAAACAACAAATATGTTTTTTATAGCGTTTGAGTGTGATTTGCAGAAGAAGGTTGTAAATCTTGGGAATGTGGGATTATATTTTCTTATATTTGAGTAGGACTTGTAAAAGAAGGCTATTATTGTTTTTTTTTTCCAATTAGATTTTGTTACATATAAACAACAAATATGTTTTTTTATAATGTTTGTCACTTAAATCTTAGGAATGTGGGATTATATGGGTCCCAAATCCAGTTCTTTTCTTATATTTGAGTAGGACTTGTAAAATAAGACTATTATTGTTTATGTTCAATTAGATTTTGTTACATATCAACAACAAATATGTTTGTTTATAATGTTTGAGTGTGACTTGCAAAAGAAGGTTGTAAATCTTGGGAATGTGGGATTATATGGGTATATTGAACTTAAAAGCAAATCATACATTTTCAAATATGTATCAATGTATTTTTTACTAACATATTTATGAAACATTTTTTAATTTAATTTGACTCCTAAAGTTTACAGATTCATATATCCTACACCCTCTAGATTTGAACTTGTGATTTCTTAATATGAAACACATGTTCTTCACCGTTAAGCCCACTCAAACTGTAGTAATTGAAAAAACTAGCTTTTTATTACTAAATCCATTACTTGTTTTTTTATCATGTGAACACACTAACACATAAAAAAAAATTATCATGTGTGAGGCAAACTCATTGTAATAGGAGATCATAACATAAATTTCATAATACATTTTAAAAAAAATCAACAACAAGTGTGGGATAGACTAGTTATAATGGGAAAGAAACCCCCTATATTAAATCATGGGGAAGCTTCAAGTTTGAAAGCTTTGGGATTAGAAGTTGTTTTTCAGTGTTCTTTTATTATTGATGTTCATTTTCACGCAATATTATTTAAATAATTATAACCATATGTTTGAGAATGATTTTTTTTTATAAAAACTGACGAAAATGTGCATATTGTATCCATATTCATTATAATAATAGAAATGTTAGCCATTTGATTCAAGTACCTACTAGCGCTTCCTTAATCATGCACTAAAAAAGATCAATTTTCTACATTTTAATTTTGAAAACCATGTCAAATTGACTAGCGATGTTGTATCTTCCATGTCCTTTGCAAACAAATAATCTAATTATTAAACAAATAAATAAGGTGTTGTTTATGTTAGTCCATGCATTGGTAACTCCACGAATGATGCATTCTATTAGAAAAAAACATTAACATATACAAGGAGAGGGAGACTATTGCAATTCATATTCCAATGTTTCTTCATCTTCTCATTTTTGTATTTATAATATTTCCCAATCCCTAAAGATTTGGTGTCAACATTCCCTCCTTAATATGAAGATATGTTGGTGAGTCAAAGAATCATTCGAAATCTACAAACTTTTCTCTTTCAAGCGATTTGGTGAAGATGTCTTCAATCTACTTATTTGTGGAACAATGGCATATGTGAATAGTCTTTGCCTCAAAATGATTTTGAATCAAATGATACTTTGTATTGATCTGCTTGGTTCAATAATGGAACTTTGGGTTCTTGGACAATTTTATTGTAGAAGTATTGTCAATCAAAAGATGAGTAGAATGCACTTGTTTCTCCTACAAACCTTCAAGAAATTTTATGAGCCACAAAGTTTCCTTCATTGCTTCTACAACTACCACATATTATGCCTCTATTGTGGAATTTGTTGGAACTGATTGTTTATGTGACCTCCAAGAGACATCTCCTGATCCAAGACTCATAACATAACCTAAAGTAGATATGCAATTTTCTTTATCTCCATTAAAGTTTGAATTAGAGTATCCAATCAAGTTGAAGTCAGCCACCTATGTATACTTGAGTCGAAAGTCTTGAGTTCCCTTCAAGTACCTTAAAAAAAAATTGCAACATACGAATTACCCTCACAAGGTTTTTGGATAAACCTAGAGAGGATTCCATAAACAAACGAAATGTTAGATCTGGTAGTAGTTAGGTAGTTGAGACTTCCTACGAGCTGTTTGTTCTTTGTTGCATCCTCAAATTCATTTACTTCTTTGGATGCGAGCTTTAAGGATTGCACTCAGCCATGCTAATTTTTTTTAGCAAATCTCTAATGTACTTCTTTTGAGAGAGGAATATAAAATTCTAATGTTGGGTTATTTCAATATCTAGATAGTAGTGAACATATCTCAAAATCCTTCCTCAATTCAATATTTATGGATTCAATGTAATTTTCATTGTTCCATGTCATCAGTAGATCATCTACATACACCACAGGATATACGAAAAAAAATCCAACTTTCTTAACAAACAAAGTTAAATCATCAAGATCATTGTGTTTGAAATTTAGTTTCAGAAGATGCTTAGTCAATTTCTCATACCAGGCTTGCGGTGTTTGCTTGAGACCATACAAAGATTTGATAAGCTTGCATACTTTGTGATCTTGTCCCTTCACAACAAATCCTTCTGGTTGAGACATAAAAAAATTCTCTTTCAGATCTCCATTCAAGAAAGTAACTTTTACATCCATTTAATGGAATTTCTAACCATTTTGAGCTACCAAGGCAAAGAGAGTCTGAATGGTAGCCTATTTTGTTGTGGGGGAAAAGATATCCTCATAATCGACGCCTTCCTTTTGTGAAAAACCTTTTTAAGTGATCCATCTACTTTATACTTGTTCTTGAAGACCCACTTGAAGCCTATTGTCGCATAAAGTGTCTAGGCACCGCAACAACGCTCAAAGTAAGGGTTGTCACCTAATCCTTACTCACTCCGTTTAGACTATTTCCTAGACAAGTCAAGGGGGTAGTCTCTAAGGTGAATGAATGGGAATAACCTGTGAACACAGGCTCTAGGAGACTTGAAGAAGGACAACTTGAGGAATTTAAGACAAGTCTTGGTCAACTGAGATGGATAGATTAAACAAAATAAGACACAATCACAATATAAAAATGATTATATACCAGTGCCTTAATATTCAATTAACCATAAACGAAATGAGAACAAGTTACCCAAAGAAATTTATAAATGTGGCAAGGTGATGATCATGAACGATTAAATGTAAACGCCCAAAACTGCAATATATTCTAGCAATTAAAAAACATGAAGAATTATGAAAATTCACTGCTAAGCAATGATTCTAGATTAAAAATGATTTTCTTCAATAACCCAGATCCAAAATTAATTATTTTTCTCCTATAGCCAATATAATTTTCAGAACATTAATCGCACTTACCAATAGAAAATCAATACCACAAAAAATCAAAATTTTATACTTAACATCAATGACACCAAGGAACTTTAAATTTCAATGTTAATTATCCCTTAGGCAATCAATTTAATGTGGTAAATGAAGAAATTAAATTTTTAATGTGAAAAAAGTACATCAAAAGGGTTAATAAATTGAAATTTTAATGGGCCACGGGCCATATTAAAATTTTTAATGTGAAAGTGCAAATCCTCTTTTAATTTAATTCCTTATCCATTCTAAAGTCACAAAAATGAAGATTTTTTAAACTTTAGATTTTATTTTTTTAAATGTTTTTTTTTTTTTAACTTTTAAAAATTTTAGATTTTTTAGGTTTTTTAATGTTTTAATGTTCTAGATTTTTAATTTTTTATATTTTAATGTTCTAATGTTTTTCTTATGAAAAAAAATCAAAAACATAAGTTAAAAATAAAAAATGAAAAAATGTAAAACAAAAGTAAAAATAAAAATCAAAATAAAATCAAAAATCAAAATAAAAAGATATAAGAAAAAGGAAAATTCAAAACAAACGAAGCAAAACAAAGAGAGAAAATGAAATGAAATTGAACTTTAAAGAACCTAACCCTAAAATGAAATACAAAGAGGCAAATGAAATTTAAATGTCTGTTGTGTGCAACTGTGGGCTTGGACGGCGGCATAAAGGAGAGCTCGAGGGCAGAAGGTGATAGAGGCAGCGTGCATATGATGGAAACTACGAGCTGCAATGGACGCAAAGGGAGGTTGCAGATGGAGGAAAAGAATGGAAACAAGAAGATGGACAATGTAAAGAGAATGGAGCAGCTTGGGCGTGGATAAGTCAATGGGCGAGTTTGTTTGCAAGTTGAAGCTTCGATGGCAGCGTTTGACAGCAAAATAATGGACTGCGGGAAGAGGGATGGAATGAACAGGGATAGAATGGTAATGAAGCTTGAGATGTAGCCAGCAAGTAATTAAAAAATGGAAGTAGAAAAAGGACTGCAGGAGTGCTGCAGGGAAGAGGAGAGGGTGCAGGAGGAGTTTCGAGGGGAAAAAGGGAGTTACAGGGAGAATGGATGACGCTTTTTGCAGGGACATGAGGGAGTGTGGTGGACAAGCAGCATTGTTTGCTTACAGAAATGGAGGAAAATGAAGCAGCAATGAAAAGTCATGGAGCAGATGGGAAGCAAGAGGAGGACACAACAAATGGAAAAGACATGGATAGGCAGTGTGAGGGGTCTGCATATTTGTAGGATCGAGGGTTAATGAACTGAGGGTTTCTTACAGTTTTAATGGACAATGCAGGTAGTAGCAAAGGGTTGTGGGCCTTCCTTTAAAAAAAATCAAAATTTTTGCAGTAAGAAGAATAAAAGGAAGAATTGAGGGACCATTTCCAAGCAGCCAATGGTAACCTCAAGAAACCCAAAATAAACCTATAAA
The DNA here is from genome assembly GCA_000404065.3 of Pinus taeda. Lineage (NCBI taxonomy): Eukaryota > Viridiplantae > Streptophyta > Pinopsida > Pinales > Pinaceae > Pinus > Pinus taeda. The sequence continues at coordinate 7,763 of APFE030736519.1, read as the reverse complement.
ATCGAATTCCATGTTAATATATTTTTTATGCTTCAGATTTAGCCTTGAAACCCTCATAAAAATTCCCAAATCTAAGAATTTTGGAACCCTTAGACTGCAAAAAAAATTAAATAATATTCCTGCAAAATTATGTTGATAAACCCCAGAGATCCAGATCTTACCCTCCAAGGCCTCGATCTAGACTCTACACAAATTTCCACCTTAGATCTGTAGTTGCACGACAATAAAAAAACACCCAAACGATATGTACAATGATAGAAAAAAATAAAACCAAGAAAATCCCAAGTCAGAAAACCAAAAATAATTTACAGATCTATGTGAAAGAATGGTAGATCTATCATATATAAGGAGTATGAGTCCTAATCCACTCCCATATCTGATAATCTAAGGCTCTTATCATCCATGTCTATCAATTTCTCACACACAAAATTAAATTTTTAAATTTTAAGGAGGTGCTAACTTGAAACTCTTCGTGCATCGCCAACAAAAAATCTTATGACAAGCCTGGGATTAATTTTATCGGGCTCCTTAGAAAACACAAATAGGGGTTGGCTGGTCCAACTGAAAAATTCTCCTAACGCCTGAGGATCTAAAATCAAGATTTCCCTGCAAAACTCGATCCAGCCATGAAAAATGGAGCAAGAAAATAATAATAAAAATGGAGCAAGATTAAAATTTCTTTTAATCTCATCCATTGAAATATTTAAATATTTGGGGAAATTCAAAAGTTTTCATTAAATCCATTTTAATTAACTCAAAAATAAAAATTTTGAGTTAGTTTCCCCAAAAATTTGACTTTGACTTAACCCCTAGGGATCAAAGGTTTAAAATTTGGCAAAATAATTAATTTACCTTAGTCCCGCGATCTTTTAAAATTTAATTTTTAAGAACCAACGAATTTTTCCTCTGGAGAATTTAAATTTACCTAGGGCCTAGAATTAATTAAATTTCTAGCTTAGGATTTTAATTAATTTTTGGCCAAAAAAATTAGTTAATTAACCTATGAGGGGATAAATTATTTTTCCAACCCTCAAGACACTTTACACGATGATTTTGATATTTTTTACATCATAAAGGGGAAAACCCATTTGTAATAGACCCTCACAAACTACCCATTTCAGTGGCACAAGCATAATTCAACAGACCAAGCAATTTGTAATAAAATAACCTAACCAAATAGTTAGGATTATTCCCAAATTACTTTTACATTGATTCGATCTAGAACACTAGGATTTACCTAAGATCCTAGTGACAAAATCCATTCCAGCTTTGGGGTAAGACTGGAGGAAAACTCTATCGACCATCTGAGAATGGATTGGTGAGACAATAAACCTCCAAGAATGGAGATCATCACTAGAAAAGTAGGTTTACCTAGGTCATTACATACATGACACGAATCTACTGAAATTATTTACATTATACACATGCAGAAAGGGTTTACATAACATCTTGGAAGTCAAGCTTATGATGATAGTTGTACGGAACAAACATATCTATCAGGCGCTATCCCTTTTGCGAAAAAGGGGGTGTACTACTATGGGTCGTTGACATGTAGTGGTCAACATCTGGTTCTACTTGGGGACACATTGTTGCACTAGAGGAATGTGAGAATCTAGAATCTGCATCCACGCAACACACAATATAACATAAGTAGCGTCCATCCAAAAATCATCATATAACATTGTGCACTGGAAAGATATAAGCTCTTCATTCATTAACTATCCTAATAACATGAAAAACACAAATCTAACTACAAAATCAAATACAGAAATACCAGGGTATAAGGTTAGAAATACAATACAAAGATGCCCCATGGCATCAGATGCGTTCAATATAGTGCATACTGAGCATTTGCCCGCTTTTAGGAAAATCTGTCAGTTGTTTCTTGGATGTGCCATGTCCAATCCTGCACATGGTAGGACCTTTTCCTATACGAAAATCAAGCTGCTCGCGGCCATCAGATGCATCAAACCACTTTCTCATTCTCTTTCTCTTGTGCTTTTTCTTTGTGGCAGGTTGTATCACTGATGATGTGGAACATTCTGCATGAAAACTCTCAGATGAAGTATGTAAGATATGCATGACATGTCTTTCTTCATTATGCATCTGATCTGTCAAGAATGATGGATTAGTCTCACAGATGTCATGAGTTATAAGTTGATATTTTTTCATTTCTTCTTTGATCATGTCATTCTTAGTTAAATCTTCGTTAATGGAGTTAGCCTCTTTCTCGGGATATTCACAACAAGACGGGACTTGTGATTTCCTCTCTTCTAGCATCTTATGTAATGAACTCATTTCTCTGGTATGTCTTACTATTAACTTCACATGATTGAGTTCAGTTTTTACGAATCTTTCTTGCTGAGTGACATGATTAGCTTGCATAGACTTTATCTGATTCTGAATAATGGACATCTGATTAGAATGATTAACTTCCATTATTTTTAATATGTTTTCGACGATATTTATTCCCTTTGTATTTATGACACATGGTACCTGCTTTTCCTCTATGGCCAATAATCTATTCTGAAGAGATATTTGACCAACTTCCATATCCTTTATAATTTTATGATTCTTTGCTTTCATGCCCTTGAAGTAGTTTTGCATATAGTTTATCTCTTTCTTATGATTTGCTTGCATGGTAGCTAACTGATTATTATAATCGAATATCATGATGGTCATTTCTTCATCCATAGTTTACAATTTGTTCTGAATCTATCTTATTTCTTCTTGATAACTTGCTTCCATGGCAGTCACTTGATTTGAACGATTGAATTCCATGATCGTCATCTTTTCCTCTAGGGCTAATAATTTTCTTTGCATAGAATTAATTTCCCTAGCATGATCAACTGTTAATCTTGCTTGATTAAGTTCCATATCTTTAATAACTTGAGCATAATTAACTTCTACATACTTGATTACTTGAGCCTAATTTAACTGTATGTCTTTAACCATTTGAATTAACTCCTTGAAATCATTTTCAACTTCTATAGTTTCCTTTACTTCAGCTTTCGCTTTGACTTTGTCTTTATCTCCATATCTATCTTCAAAGGCATCAATGATTGATTGTAGAGAATCAAAGTGTTATTAGGGAAATTAACTAACCAATCTAAAGCATCTCCAGATAAGGTAAGAATGAAAATCTTCATCTTCACATCTTCATATTTAGAATATGGGAGACACTTGCTTATACAGGGGCTGACATTTTGAAGGTGAGTTTCAGCAATAAAAGTGTTGTTACCTTGAAAAGGAGGAAATTCATCGATGGCATCACCAAAAAAAGAAGGATAACCATGTGGAGTTCCCTGAATATTAGTAAAATCAGAAGAAGCAAGTATATCCATGAGACTTGTTTTAATGGAAAAATATGGGCCAATGGAATCAGAGAGAGAGATCCCTACTCAAGGAAATCAAAACATCTACAAGAAGCGAGCTTCTAGCAAAAATTCTTGTAAGAAATGGAAGAAGTGGAGTTGCCACTTGAGCATGAATCTCTCACAAAGTTTCCAAAGGTGAAAACGAAAAGTTAGTGGATGGAGGCAAATGGATATTTAGGGAGGGCTCCCTGTCTGGGATTAAATGAATGAATAAGTGGAGTGGCCACCCAAACAGGAAACCAACCAGAATGTCTAGGTGCAGAAAGTGAAGATGAGAGGATTAGATGAAAAATGACAAGTGCTAGGATGGTGAGAAATGAAGAGACGAAATGAAGCCAGAAAAATGATATGAAATGCCGCAAAGCCAAGGTCTAGTAAATTGGTCCTTGGTGGCAATGCCAATAAGTGTTGGTTTTACTGGCTCGAATGAGAGATGAGAAATGAGAAAAATGATGAGGAAATGTTGTTGATGCTGAGAATAAAATATCCCCGACAACGACGCCAAAAAATGTTGTGCCTCTTGATGGGCTAATGAATAGCTGAAAAGATGAGATGATTAGAAAAATGTCGTGAGGACCAAGGATAGAAAAACTTTATCCCCAACAATAGCGCCAAAAAATGTTGTCGCATAAAGTGTCTAGGCACCGCGACAATGCTCAAAGTAAGGGTTGTCACTCTAATCCTTAGTCACTCTGTTTAGACTCTCTCCTAGACAAGTCAAGGGGGGTAGTCCCTAAGGTGAATGAATGGGAATAACCTGTGAAACATAGGCTCTAGGAGACTTGAAGATGGAAAACTTGATGAATTTAGGACAAGTCTTGGTCATGTAAGATAGATATATTAAACAAAATAAGGCACAATCACAAGATAAAAATGATTATAGATCAGTGCCTTAATATTCAATTAACCATAAATAAAATGAGAACAAGTTACCCAAAGAAATTTATAAATGTGGCGAAGGTGACGATCATGAACGATTAAATGTAAATGCCCAAAACTGCAATATATTCTAGCAATTAAAAAACATGAAGAATTATGAAAATTAACTGCTAAGCAATGATTCTAGATTAAAAATGATTTTCTTCAATAACCCAGATCGAGAATTAATTTTCTTTCTCTTATAGCCAATATAATTTTCAAAACATTAATTGCACTTGCCAATAGAAAAATCAATACCACAAAAATCAAAATTTTAAACTTAACATCAATGACACCAAGGAACTTTAAATTTGAATGTTAATTATCCCTTAGGTAATTAATTTAATGTGGTAAATGAAGAAATTAAACTTTCAATGTGAAAAAGTAAATCAAAAAGGTTAATAAATTGAAATTTTAATGGGCCATAGGCCATATTAAAATTTTTAATGTGAAAGTGCAAATTCTCTTTTAATTTAATTCCTTAGCCATTCTAAAGTCACAAAAATGAAGGTTTTTTAAACTTTAGATGTTTTTTTAAATTATTTTTTTAACTTTAAAAATTTTTAGATTTTTAAATTTTAATTTTTTTAGGTTTTTTTAATGTTTTTAAATTTTAATTTTTTTAGAAATTAATGTTTTATGTTTTTCTTAGGAAAAAAACATCCAAATCATAAGTTAAAATAAAAAATCAAAAAATGTAAACAAAAATAAAAAATCAATTCAAAAAAAAAAAAAAAAAAATCAAATAAAAAAAGATTATACAGAAAAAGGAAAAAATCAAAACAAAGCGAAGCAAAACAAAGAGGAGAAATGAAATGAATCGACTTTTAAAGAACCTAACCCTAAAACGAAATACAAAGAGGCAATGAAATCGAAATGTTTGTTGTGTGCAGTTGTGGGCTTGGACAACAACGGAAATGATAGCTCGAGGATAGAAGGTGATAGAGGCAGCGTATAGGTGATGGAAATTACAGGTTGTAATGGACGCAAAGGGAGGTTGCGGATGGAGGAGAAGAATGGCAGCAAGAGGAAGGATAACGCAAAGAGAATGGAGCAGCTTGGACATGGATAAGTTAATTGGCGATTTTGTTTGCATTTTGAAGCTTTGATGGAAGTGTTTGACAGCAAAATAATGAACTACGGGAAGAGGGATGAAAAGAACAGTGATGGGATGGCTATGAAGCTTGAGATGCAGCTAACAAATAATATTAAAAAAGGACTATGAGAGTGTTGTAGGGAAGAGGAGAGGGTGCAGGAGGAGTTTCGAGGGGAACAAAGGAGTTGCAGTGGGAATGAAGGACGCTTTTTGCAGGGACGTGAGGGAGTGTGACAGGTAGGCAGCATTGTTTGCTTGTAGAAATGGAGGAAAATGTGGCAGCAAGGAGAAAATGTGGAGCAGATGAGCAGCAAGAGGAGGACGCTACAGATGGAAATGACATGGGGTGGCAACATGAGGGGTTAATGAAATGAGGGTTTCTTACAGTTTTAATGGAGAATGCAGGCAGAAGCAAAGGGTTGTGGGCCTTCCTTTAAAAATAAAAATAAAAATCGAAATTTTTGCAGTAAGAAGAATAAAAAGAAGAATCCAGGGAGCATTTCTAGGCAGCCAACAGTAGCCTCAAGAAACCCAAAATAAACCCAAAAAATTGAATTCCATGTCAATATATTTTTTATGCTTCATATTTAGCCTTGAAACCCTCATGAAAATTTCCAAATCTAAGAATTTTGGAACCCTTGCACTGCAAAAAAAATTGAATAATATTCCTGCAAAATTATGTTGATAAACCCCAGAGATCCAAATCTTACCCTCCAAGGCCTAGATCTGGACTCTACACAAATTTCCACCTTAGATCTGTAGTTGCACGACAACAAGAAAACACCCAAACAATATGCACAATGATAAAAATAAATAAAACCAAGAAAAACCCGTCAGAAAACCAAAAATAATTTACAGATCTATGCACAAGAATGGTAAATCTATCAGATCTTAGGAGTATGAGTCCAATTCCGCTCCTAGATCTGGTAATCTAAGTCTCTTAACAACCAAATCTATCAATTTCCCACACACAAAATTAATTTTTTTAACTTTAAGGAGGTGCTAACTCAAAACCCTTCGTACATCACCAACAAAATATCTTATGATAAGCTCGGGATTAATTTGACTGGACTCCTCAGAAAACACGGATCGGGAGTTGGTTGGTCCAACTGAAAACTTCCCCTAATGCCTGAGGATCTAAAATAATTATTTCCCTACAAAACTCAATTCAGCCACTAAAAATAGAGCGAGAAAATAATAATAAAACTTAGACAAATAGGGATACCTTCTATTACATTCAAAATTTAGATTATTATTCAAACCCCAACAACTAAGAAAGATATTTGTACTCAAATCACTCTTTAAAAGCTATCATCAATGGCTTTAGAAAAATTATGCATGAAAACTACACATCTTACAGTATTCCCTTGAAGAGTAACACCAACAAAATTTAACCCCAAAGTCTTCCTTTATTATTGAGAAAAATATTACACAAGAGCTTCTTAGTAAGCACACGACTCGAAGGTCGGATAGATCGACTCACAAATGACTTCCTATTTAAAAATAAATCCTCCAACGGCTAGTTCGAGTCATTATCGTCAAAGAAATCTTGACTGTTGATGAAGATTAAAATTTCTTTTAATCTCATCCGTCGAAATATTTAAATATTTGGGGAAATTCAAAAATTTTCATTAAATGCATTCTAATTAACTCAAAAATAAAATAAAAAAATTGAGTATTTTCCCTAAAAATTTGACTTTGACTTAACTCTCAGGGATCAAAGGTTTAAAATTTGGCAAAAGAATTAATTTACCTTAGTCCCGGGATCTTTTAAAATTTAATTTTTAAGGACTGACGAAATTTTCCTTTAGAGAATTTAAATTTACCTAGGGCCTAGAATTAATTAAATTTCTGGCTTAAGATTTTAATTAGTTTTTGACTAGAAATTTTAATTAATTAACCTATGAGGGGATAATTATTTTTCCAACCCTCTAGACACTTTACATCATGATTTTCATATTTTTTACATCGTAAGGGGGAAAACCCAATTGTAATAGACCCTCACAGACTACCCATTTCTGCGACACAAACATAATCTAGCAGACCAAGCAATTTGTAATAAAATAACCTAACCAAATAGTTAGGATTATTCCCAAATTACTTTTACATTGACTCGGTCTAGAACACTAGGATTCACCTATGGTCCTGGTGGAAAAATCCATTCCAGCTTTGGGGTAAGACTAGAGGAAAACTATGTCGACCATCCGAGAATGGATCGGTGAGACAAAAAAACTCCCAGAATGGAAATCGTCACTAGAAAAGTAGGTTTATCTAGGTCGTTACATACATGACATGGATCTGCTGAGATTATTTACATTCTACACATGTAGAAAGATTTTACATAACATCTTGGAAGTCAAGTTGATGATGAT